>PVKC010046879.1:0-11157 GCA_004027635.1 Crocidura indochinensis | reverse complement strand
TTACATAACTCCCGCCGCCCCGAATAAACTTTGTGGGCGCTCCCCGGAGCATCGGGGCGCTTTGCCCACGCGCCAGCCAACTCTGCGTCTCCGGCTTTCAGCTCCCAGCGCCACTTCATATATATTATATATACACACATACATATATGTATATATTATATACTATACTAACATTATTATATATTATATACATATACATACATGCATATGTACGTATATGTATGCATGCATATAATATAGTATGTGTATATATAATATAGCATGTATGTATATATAATATATAATATAGCATGTTATAATAATATATATTTGCTGCTGGATGGATGGCAGCTAGGAGTCCAGATATTATTCATTTTTGGTGATTTATTATTTTTTTTTTCTTTGGAGGGTACCGTGATCTCTCTCGGGGCTTGTGAGTGTAGGAAAGAGGAAACATCCCACGATGTTGGGATGCAGGGAAGATGGGGTGAAGGGGTAACAAGGCACAAGCGACTAGGAGGCAAAGAATGACACAATAAGAGTCATTGGTATTAGCACCTACAGAAGTGCAGGCAGAATGAGTGGAATGGATGGGCAGGATTTCTTTGCTTTGTTTGAGGGTGAAAAGAGGGTGCTTTTCGAGAATGTCAAATGTTCTCAACATCCACCACCATCGTGTGGGTGCACTCCACCTTCCAGGTCACCTCCCTACTAACCCAAGCCCCCCCTTCCCATGCCTCCCAAGTAACATTGGGTGGGTGTTAGGGTCCCGCCCAGGTGGAAGGGCACTACGACAGATTGCCAGAGTTATGGGGGGGGGGGGCGGGAGGAGGAGGTTTTGTTGGCAAGGTGGAATTCCCACACCTGGAAAATGAGTGTTATGTGCTGAATATTTCCGCAGCAGAGCGCAGTCTTTAAATGGAGAGTCTCTGGATGGTGTTGAATTTTAGCTGAGCTCGGGGGTTCAGTTTTTCAGGTCATATGGCATCATCTCCAAGATCTACTGGGGTTCTAAACCACAGGTTTGATTGTTATGCTAACAGTCTAGGTGTCTTACTGATTTGTTGCTAACTACAAACTTAAAGTCATGCTGATTTTATTTTCTAAATTCAAGATTTTTTTTTTTTTTTTTGGTTTTTGGGTCACACCTAGCAGCGCTCAGGGGTTACTCCTGGCTCCATACTCAGAAATTGCTCCTGGCAGGCACGGGAGACCATATGGGGCACCGGGATTTGAACCGATGACCTTTTGCATGAAAGGCAAGCACCTTACCTCCATGCTATCTCCCGGACCCCCTAAATTCAAGATTATTTAAAGATTTTTTAGTTTGATTTTGGGACCACAGCCAGAGGCATTCAGGGGTTACTGCTGGCTCTTTGCTCAGAAATCAGTCCTGGCAGGCTTTGGGGGACCATATGGGGTGCCATGGATAGAACCTGGGTCAGCAAACACCCTAGCTAGTGTGCTATCCCTTTGGCCCAACTTAAGGGTTGGTTATATATATAATGGTGGTTTATGGCTAAAGGTATATAAAGATGTCTCTGTGCCACTCTTTATGATTTGCTCTGCATAATACATTCCTGTCATTTTGACATTTCATACTGGTTAGCTTGATTTTTATTTTTAGTGTGTGTGTGGGCACACTCAGCTTGTGTTCATGGCTTACATCTACATATGCACTTATGGATGACCCCTAGCAGAGGTTGGGTACCCTATGGGATGCCAAGGATCAAGTCCTACCCCAGTAGCAGGTCTACACACTGTGCTATCGCTATTCATTCTTTTTTGAATGGGGGTTCCCAGGAAGTGTTCAAAAATGATTCGCAAAAAAGCATGGGTTGAGGGCTACATGTCATTCCTGGGTTGTACAGCCAACTAGGCCAAACTACTCAAAGCAAGTTCCTGAAAATGTAGTGCTTTAAAGGCTGTGTAGATGACCAACCCCCTGATTCCTGGCATTCCATATAGTCCCCCCAAGCCTGCCAGTAGTAATTTCTGAATTCAAAGCCAGAGTAGTCCATTCCGTATAGTCCCCCAAGCCTGCCAGAAGTAATTTCTGAATTCAAAGCCAGAGTAGTCCCTGAGTGCTACTGGATGTGGCCCCAAAACAAAACAAAAAAATAATAAAAGACTTTGTAGTGCTTGGGCCTTCAGGGACACTCCAGTAGTGCTTAGGGCCTGGAAGACCAGATTAAGTGGTGTTTAAAGCCTGGAGGGCCACACCTGTTGATTGGGGAGAGAGCAGGTATTTACAAGAGATAGTGCAGAGCTGAGAATTGAGCTGGGATATGTATCCCTCGCCCCATGTTTTTTTGTTATTCATTTTTGATTGAACTTCCCTGAGTTTTGTAAGATGAATGTGCCAACCTCTTTGGATCTACCCTCTCCCTGTTTGCACACCCTCCTACTCTGACAATCAAAATATCTCCAGACACTGTCAAATATCTGTCATGGATGAGGAAACTTTTGTGCCAGTGGCCATTGGATATTTATAACATTTTTGAGCTATGTAGTACAGGGGACAGGTGAAGGGCAGCTAGTGAGCAGCATCCATGTCTGTCCTGTCATGTACCAAGACCAGACCACATGATAAGAGACACAGTCTAGACTTCTCCACCACATATCTACATTATAGACACTGTAGCTTCCGTCGATAACCACTGAAGTGTAAGTATTATGTATGTGGCGTTGTGTAAACTCTCTGCTACCTCCCTCCGTAGAACTGGACCTCTGTGGAATGTCGTCTTTAAAAAAATAGCAAAGTTAGGCTATAGAGTGGGTAGAGCTCTTGCCTTGTACCTGAGCATTTTTATTTTTTGTTTTTGTTTTTGGGTCACGCCCGGCAGTGCTCAGGTGTTATTCCTGGCTCCATGCTCAGAAATTGCTCCTGGCAAGCACGGGGGACCATATGGGACTCTGGGATTCGAATCGATGACCTTATGCATGAAAGGCAAACACCTTACCTCCATGCTATCTCTCTGGCCCCGTACCTGAGCATTTATAAGCAAATAGATGTATTTTGAGGCAGAGGCAGAAACAAATAGAAAAAAATCTTGGCATGGCTTCTTTAAGAAATGCTGAGAAAGACTGGAGTAACTGACATGGTGAATGCAAGAAATGGGGTGAATTTATGTATCCTGCAGAAGTTTAATGTCTCCTGTGTGCTAGGCAATTCCTAGAGAGTTAAGGATGTAAGAAGCAGAAGGCCTCTTTCATCTTGCTGCGTGCTACTAGTATGTTAAGTGAATAGATCACTGCAATATAGTAAGATATTGTAGTGGTATTACACAGGATCTTGTGGGAACACGGGTGGGTGAAAACTAACCCAAATGGGGAATAATGGAACAGGTCCAGTTACTTAAGAAGCAGCTGTGTATAGAGCTATCTTGGTACTCACAAGTCTGTGCCAAGTGGTTAATGGACTTTAAAATTTAATACTTATAACAGCCTTACCAGGTAGTCTTTATTTTGTTTTTAGACCATACTAGGAAGTGCTTGGGTGCTATTTCTGGGACAGTGCTCAGGAGCCCTTCCTGAGGGATGATATGGTATTGGGAATGAATTTGGGCTTCCTACATTCAAAGCAGTTGCTCCAATACTTGCACCTATCTCTCCAACCCCCAAATAGATAGTCTATGATTTGGAGCCATAGCACAGCATGTAGGGCACTTGCCTTGCATGTGACCCATTTGGGATCAATCTCTGGCATATCCTAAGCACAAAGCATGGAGTATACCCTGAACACAACTGATTGTAGGCAAATAAAGACCCCAAGTAGGTAGTCCTTTGATTTGTCATTACAGATAATTCTGAGATTTTGAGAGATAACTGCATATTGGATAGCATCAGTAGTATCTCAGTGTTTCGGGGTTATTGGTTTTTTGTTTGTTTTTTGTTTTTTGTATATTCTTCCTTTTTACTTACAGATACATTCATGAGCTTTGGGGTCACCCTCTTTTATGATTTTTTTTAAATTAAATCACCATAAGATTATTAAATTTTAAAAGTTCTTGATAGTGGGTCTTGGTCCTACAATGTTCCAACACCCCAGTATCTGAGTTCTGATCTTTGAGGTATCACATTGCCTGGCCTCTTTCTTCATATTCAATTTAGATTCCTCTTATATATGCTGTCATAGCATTGTGGTTTTGTTGTTGCTGTTGTTTTTTTGGTTGGGGCAGGGGGTGCATAACTGTTACCCATGCTTATTCCTGGTTGTATGCTCAGGGATCACTCCTGGTGGGACTCTCGGGACCATATGAGGTGTTGGAATTGAATCCCGGTTGGCCACATACAAGGCAAGCACCCTACCCACTAAGGTTTCCTGAGTGTCATTAGGTGTTGCCTAAAAGCAAACAAAAACAAAAAGAAGTAATTTATAATTAACAAACGTGTGTGATTACAGATGGTCACTTATGAAGGGGCTGTTACCCTTGATAAACCATTGTAAAAATGGAAATATGTTATATCATCCAATTTATTGAGCATCATATTTTAGGCTAGCCTACTTTAAATATGCTCAGAACTCTTTATTAGTCTATAACTGATCATCAAATACAAAGTATATATTAAATCCCATGATTTTACAAAGTTGTTTTACTGTACAGTTATTTCAGGTATTTGGTTATTTGGTGTTCCAACACCAATCCCACCACCATTATGCACTATACATTCCATCAATATCTCCAGTCCCCCACCCCCAGACTGCCCTCTTAGTAGGCACAAAACAATTTATTGCTTGTTACAACATGCTTTTCACCATGTTTTTAACTAAAGTCATTGAGGATATACTGAGCTGTTAGGTGTTAGTTGAATTTTCTTTATTACTGTTTCTGCTTATTGAGCATAGTGGGCTTCTATTCAGCTTCCCCATCTAATTGGCTGTACTCATACTGGGCTGTCAGTACTGTAGCAGGTGGCCTCACACTCCACGAACTATGGAACTATGACAGTTCAGGAGCTTGGCATCTCTTTGAGATTAGTTGTGGAACTGTGACACTGTGTTGCTTGTGTGCAGAGTGTGTGTGTGTGTGTGTGTGGCACTGGCAGAATATATTTTATAATAAAGTGACTATCTTGTAAAATTTATTGAATGCTGTATTTGTATTGAAAGTGAAAACGGGGGCAGAAAAAAAGAAAGTGAAAACGGGGGTAGAAAAAAAGAAAGTGAAAACATCTATAGCGTATTGATAGGTTTTTTTGAAAATTATTTCTTTTTTTTTTTTTTTTTTTGGGTCACACCCGGTGACTCTCAGGGGTTACTCCTGGCTATTCACTCAGAAGTCACTCCTGGCAGGCACGGGGGACCATGTGGGGAACCGGGGGATCGAACCGTGGTCCATCCTAGGTTAGCACAGGTACCTTACCTCCAGCGCCACCACCCGGCCCCCGAAAATTATTTCTTTAAAGTATTTTATGATTCGGGGCCGGGTGGTGGCGCTGGAGGTAAGGTGCCTGCCTTGCCTGCGCTAGCCTAGGACGGACCGCAGTTCTATCTCCTGGTTCCCCATATGGTCCCCCAAGCCAGGAGCGATCTCTGAGCGCATAGCCAGGAGTAACCCCTGAGTGTCACTGGGTGTGGCCCAAAACCAAAAATAAATAAATAAATAAAATATTTTATGATTATGGTTTTAATAATATTGTTAGAATATTGGTAATTTACCCTTGATTATGTAGCAGATTAGTGACTATAGCGCTCAATATTGTGAGAGGATATCGTACCACAAATACTTCAATTTTTTTTTTTTTTAAGCCTACAGCACCAGGCCTGACCCTGCTTAGCTTCTGAGATCAGACGAGATTGGGCTCCAATCAGGGTGGTATGGCTGTGGACTCTTTTTTTATGTATATTCCTTTTGTGCAGTTCTAAATTTGAGAAGTCACTAATTAAAAGTCAAATCATTATTAAGTGGTACACTAAGTTTGACTGTTTCTACCCTGAAAAGAGTGTAAATTATCTGTTTCTAGGCTCTCCCTGCCAAATGCTGTGTCCGCACCCAAGGAATTAGTAAATAAATGAGGAATGATTTATATGATCAATAAGCCCTTTGGGGGGGCACACCCACTTGACGCTCAGGAGTTACTCCTAACTACATGCTCAGAAATCGCCCCTGGTTTGGGGGGACCATATGGGACACGGGGGGGGGGGGAGCAGGGGGAGAGATTGAACCGTGGTCCTTCCAAGGCTTGCAAGGCCTTACCTCTAGTGCCACCTCTCCGGCCCCCAATAAGCCTTTTTTAATAAACCCAGCAGCTTATTGAAATATGCTTACTAGCCAGGGATCACAGAGGAACCTTAGCTTTTCCTTTAACATTTTATTCATCTTCTGGAATTCTTTTATAATACTTTAGAATATCTCTATGATTATTCTTATCATACTTAAAACACTTCAGTATAAAAGCTGCTTTGATTAAAGAATAGTAAATTACAGCTTCAGAGATTCTACTTTGAATCTTTGACCTATTAGATTTTAAATTGCATTCTGAACTACATAACCATGGGAAAGGTACTTACAGGTAAAGTATCTTTTTTATTTTTTACCCACCTCTTTTACATTGCAATCCTTGTTCTTTTGTATTGGCACTGAAATAGTTGATAAATTTTAAGGCAGATAAGAGTAAAATAATTTAAAGTAAGATATATTAGAATAGCCAGGACATTATGAAAAACTGAAAAAAATCATATGCTTTTTAAAAAAAACTTTAAATATTTAAAATAATTTAAAATTTGGCAGCATGTGGCTTACCAAGCATTGGGTACCCAACTGTTGAGATGAATAATCATCCAGAGACTGTTCCATGCCTGATGGCCTCAGTGCCCCAGGAGTGAACCCTAGTTTCCCTGAGCATCTGTTAGTAGTTCCACTCACTCCCTCCAAAAGAAATGTTAATTTGTCTAAGTATCTTGTTAATGCTTTGTTCTGACCACCTGTTGTCTGTATCCTAGTCAAATGTGCTTGCTTCCTATATGTTTGAGAATTACATTTGTGGGGATAGGGGACAGAATGCTGGGTGACAGACCTGGTAATGCTGGGGATCATGTGTATGAAGTTTTGTCCATCCTCTTGCCAGGCAGTTGCTTTGAACCCTGAACTATCCTCTGGGACATGAGAACTCATTTCTTTCCAAGAAAAATAGAATGACTCATACCAAAAATTACTATACATCATTGAAAATTTGCTTTTTATGCTCAAAGTAAAGAGTAGTAAGGGAAAATAGTTTCTTGAATCAAATTGCAGTAATCAGATGTAAAAAGTTGGTTTTTTTGGTTTTGTTTTTGTTTTTTAATTCAAATGTATATTGTCTTTGCTTACAGCTTTTTACCTGCACCTACTCAGTTATCTCAGGACCAGCTTGAGGCTGAAGAAAAGGCAAGATCTCAGAGATCACGACAAACCTCCCTGGTTTCCTCCCGAAGAGAACCTCCACCATACGGGTACCGGAAAGGCTGGATACCACGGTTATTAGAGGTAATAAGCACCTTCAGTTTGAATTTATGGTGTTGAAGTTTATTAATAGTGCCTTTCTAGTACAAAGTTAAGCCCAAGGATTCTGGAAAGTGAATGATATTGATATGTTTTAAGCACTCACAACTCAGTTTCTACTATGTTGAAGTACTGTATTTTTCATGCCATAAGGTGCACACACCTTCCCTCCCTCCTATGCTTCTTATGGAGCAAATGCCACCTGGAGCTGAAACCTGAGTGCAGGGAAGGAGAGAATCTAAAATCTATGTGCATCTTATGACCATATGTGTCTTATAGAGCGAAAAATACAGTAGATAGAAATTGGGTTCTAAGTGCTTAAGACATGTATTCCTCTTAGAAAACTGATCTTTTTATTTTGTTATTGTTGGCCACAAGAGCCTATGTGGTACCAGAGATTGAACCTAGCCCCTTACGTATGCAAAGCATACACTTAGAACTTGATCTGTCTCTAACCCAGCCCTTTATTATCACATTGTGAACACTGGAAACTTGTACCAAGTTTTTGCCTATTTTTGTTTTTGTTTTTTTTGGGGGGCCACACCCAATGATGCTCAGGGAGTACTCCTGGCTATGCGCTCAGAAATCGCCCCTAGCTTCGGACACTATATGGGACGCCCAGGAATCTACCGTGGTTCGTCTTAGGCTAGCATGTACAAATCAGACGCCTTACATCTTGCACCACCTCTTCGCATCTTATAAAAGTGAATATTTTCAGTATTCCCCCCAGATTAATTTTTATGTCATCCCTGTCATTTCTTTGTAGTCCTGAATGGCCTTTTTTGACCTAAAAAAAAAAAAGCTACTCAGGTGTAGAAAACACAATGGGTTTGTTGGGTCAAAAGTTCTATATTTAACCCAATCATGAAAGACTTTGTAAATCACAATGGTTTCAATAAAAAAAAGTTCTGGATTCTAAAACCATGAAATGCATTGAAGAAAACAGATTAAAATTCAAACTTTCATAAATATAGAAATTGAACCTAATGTGTCATTTACTAATCCTGGGATTATAGAAATGGAAAAATGTGGAGAAGAGAGGAGAAAGAGTAGTTATTATCAAAGTACCTTTCTCTCTTCCTCCCCTAAGGATGTAATATAGTATGTAACCCATTAGAGACAGCCTTTTTTTAGGGAAAATGCCAGTAGCATTTTCTTTCCGATTTCTTTCCCAGTAAGTAGCTGAAAGAGTGCTGACAAGGAATTGAGAGGGGTGTTCCCAAGGAACAGATTTCTCTGGGGCTAGAGTGATAGGACAGTGTCAGGGCATTTGCCTTGCATGAGGCTCACCCGAAACCAACCAGGTTTGAACCCTGGCATCCCATATGGTCCCCGAGCCTGCCAAGAGCGATTTCTGAGCATCGCTGGGTGTGGTCCAAAACAAAAAAACAAAAATGAAAAGGAAATAGATTTCTTTGGTAACACCTGTCCTGTTTCATAGTTTACTACATATTTATTTCCTTAATTCCAGATTTCCCAAAAACAAGCTGAATCATCTATTTTTCTTGACCAAAACAATTAAAAAATAATATACTAGTAGAGAAACATACCACTAATATAATAATATATGATAGGTAATGATTTATAAAACTAACCATAGAGAGAAGACTGAGAACTGAATAGAAATATAGGAAGACCCCTACCAAGGAGTCCTAGATACCTGCATGTCTGCCCTTCGTTCCTGCTCTGTCCAGGGAACTTGGCTACCTGTTTTACCTAAAGAACCATTTTTGAGGGGCTGGAGAGATAACCCAGCAGTAAGGCATTTTTGCCTTGCAAGTAGTCGATCCATGATGGAAAGTGGTTCAAATCCGAGAATTCCATTTGGTCCCCTGTGCCTGCCAAGAGCATTTTCTGAGCACAGAGCCAGGAATAACCCTGAGTACCACAGGTATGACTCAAAAACCAAACCAAAACAAAAGAGCTATTTTGAGAATTCTTTTAGTGCCTGTAAACATTCACTTTTGTCACCAGTAATTTTCAGTTTTATTTGGTTATATTCTGTTTTTATATGGTTATTTGTTTTTGTTTGGTTGGTTTTTATTTGTTTTTGTTTCTGGGCCCCTCCTGGCAGTCTCAGGCGTTATTCCTGGCTCTGCATTCAGGAATTACTTCTGGTAATGTTCAGGGACCTTATAGGTTGCCAGGGATTAAACCCAGGTTGGCCTGGTACAAGGCAAACACCCTACCCATAGTGCCATCACGTCGGCCCCATACATGGTTATTTTTTCTTCACAAATGTGAAGGACTCATGCTTGTTTTTTGTTTGTTGGTTTTGTTTTGTTTTATTTATTTATTTTCTTTTTGGTTTTTTGGGTCACACCCGGCAGTGCTCAGGGGTTACTCCTGGCTCCATGCTCAGAAATTGCTCCTGGCAGGCACGGGGGACCATATGGGGCACCGGGATTCGAACCGATGACCTTTTGCATGAAAGGCAAACGCCTTACCTCCATGCTATCTCCCAGGCACGTTTTATTTATTTTTTTTTTTTTTAATTTTGAGAACAAAGATGCAAAGAAAGAGGACAAGGTAAAGTTACAGTGGAAGGACAATCACCCATAAACAGAACCCATGTATAATTACTTTGTCCCTCAAGTCCCAGGATTGTGACATATTTCCTAGCAGCATATCAAGCATTCCAAAGCCATAAAACTTTATGTAACTCCTTAAATATTGAAGGCATAGTACTTCTTTACATTTCCATGTATGAGCATATTAGTTTAAGTTAGCCTCAAAAGTGGGTGTTTCTTCTTAAGGATAAGAGTCAAACAAGCACAGTAAAAACGGCGTTAGAGTGGCAATACTTGTTTGCATTGGCCCACCAAAATATGGGGGTCATGGAAAGGAAAATCCTTGGCCTAAATACAAGGGGACCAAACCCCTGAAGTTTTCTGGCATAAGACCAGCTCTAGGCTCCAGGCAAACTAGATTGCCCAATCCAGGTCATTGTCTGTAGTGCCAACTCACTTTTATTTTCCACGCTGTCTTTGTTGCTGGTATCATGTTTCTGTGTTAAAGATCCTGCAATCTGCATATCCTATATTGCAGTTAGGATGGTGCAGAGCGTCCTTTCGTTTCACCTTACAATTAAAAGGCAATGCAGAAAGCCCTGTCCAGTATGCAGGTCGTTGATGTTCTTAAGTCTTCTCAGCGTTAAGGGAAGTCTCTTGTGAGTAGATCCGATGTCAGAGCAGCGGTAGGGTCTTCCCTGGTAGAAGATTGCTTCCAGGTGTTGTTGTAAAGAACCTTGAATGTTTCCTAGATAGCTTCCCTGATTCAGGGGTGAATGGAGAATGCCCATTTTACTGAGGCCTGTGCCAGGTCATTATACCAATGCTCAGGGTGTAAGGTCCCATTGCACTATAAGACTTAGGAGTTCCAATCTCTATTAGATAAGAATTTATTTGTGTGTAGGTATTTCCCATTTTGATATGCCTATGCAAACAAGGAACAATGCCACATGGGTTTACAGGCCCATATGAAGGATGCAAAAACATGTATAAAACTCCCCATGACTAGGGCCCGGGAGATAGCATGGAGGTAAGGCATTTGCCTTTCATGCAAAAGGTCATCGGTTCGAATCTCGGTGCCCCATATGGTCCCCTGTGCCTGCCAGGAGCAATTTCTGAGCATGGAGCCAGGAGTAACCCCTGAGCACTGCCAGGTGCGAACCAAAAGAAAAAAAAAAAAAAAA
>PVKC010046878.1:0-11159 GCA_004027635.1 Crocidura indochinensis | reverse complement strand
GCCTCTGGGAAGGCTGTCAGAAAAGGAAATCCAGGCCCCTTTGTCTCTCCCAAATCAGTTCTCACAATCTGTGTGGACAAGGTACTGCCTTTGATGCTAGAGTGATCTAAACATGGCACAGCTATCCTCAAATCACAAATAGCACAGTTCAAAAAAAAAGAAACCATCTTTCTCAATATTAAAACATGTTCTTAAGAAATGTCACTGGATGGCCTTAAAACAATCTCAGAAAATTCAAACTTTGATTGACAGAGGATTAAATTTTTCTCAAGTGCCTGGCCAGCCTGACTTCAAATTTATCTTTTTGAATCCTTTATGCCTCTCACCTGGAAATCCCAACTGATTCTTTCCAATGTAAATTGGTGGTGGGTATGATAACACAAAGGCAATAACCAGCGGCATCACAAACCACAGAGCAGTTTTGATTTACAAGTCATTAAAAGCGAGAGGCATTTACTGCTCTGTGCAGGCCAGAAGGGTTTGTATCATGAATAATGGAAAAAGTAAAGTGCATTAAGAACTCTTCTGCAGATAATGTTCTCTCCAGGCCAATGCCAGCTACGCGTTCACCGCAGGTTTCCTGCGTGCCAGGCACGTACGTATCAATACTTACACAGTTGCATGCCAGCCTGGAGGCTGAAAATCAGGTAAATGTACACCTTTTTTTTTCCCTTCAAGAGGCAGTTTATGGATTAATATTTCCTGACTCACAAAAGATCCAATAATTTCATACCTCAAGCTGAGCAGGAACTAGAAATTTTAGAAACAACTCGAAGCTTGGGTGATTTTAGACATTTTATGCCTTTAAAAGGTCCTGATATATCTGTAGTGTGCTATTTGTAAATATTAACAAGCTGAAGTGAACATAGGAGAAGAAAACAGACTAAGTGGTTTTTAGAGAAAGAAGAAAGATGCCCCAAACAAATTCAGCACACCTGTTAACTGTACCATCAGGAAGGGCCAGTAAATACTACGTTAAAAATGGCAATCTCTAAATTCTTCTCAATAATACCATTTAGTTCACAAACATGGCGTCTTCCCTGTACTTTGATTCCAATGTGAATTGATACCCAGATTTTAAACAGGTAATTGCAGCAATTCCATTTTTTTTCACACTATTCTACAACCATAAAATCCAAATGAGCCTAACTCTAGCTTCTCCTTTAAAAAAATGGTCATATTAACATACTTGGTTGAAGTCAAATGCATCACTTAGAGAAGACTTGCAGGGAAAATGAGTGAGATAACTGTTATCATTCTGAAGCGCCCTGAACACTGTGTGGGGAGAACTCCCACTGATGAACAAAAACCTGTGATGAATATCATTATCAGATAGAAGGCAACACACATAACGGTGTAAATGCAGGCAAAACCCACTTTACTCAAAGACTAAGTGCTTGCTTCTGTTATTTTCCCTTCCTCTGGTGCCCATAATAACCATTTCTCCAAAATGGTTTTAAGAGAATTCTCTGACCTAGACTTCCTGTCCCCAGAGAGAACATCTTGATAGAACATTCTACTCTTGAACAGTTAGTCTTTTTCTGATTTGTAACCACACAATCTTGGAAAACACCCTTCTGTGAGTTTTACTGGGCACATTATCATGCTGAATAAGGCCCAATTTTTAGCTGCTTGAAAAAAAAAGGATTCAATTTTTTCATTCAGTGTTTCATTTATGAAAAATAAAACCATGAGTTTTATACAACCTAAGTAGTCTGTATAAGAACTTCCTTAAAAAACTAGCAACCTGGGACCAGAGAGATAGCATGGAGGGAGGGCGTTTGCCTTGCTTTCAGAAGGACAGTGGTTCGAATCCCGGCATCCTGTATGGTCCCCCGAGCCTGCCAGGGGTGATTTCTGAGTGCAGAGCCAGGAGTAACCCTGAGAGCTGCTGGACATGACTCAAAAACCAAAAAAATAAAAAGTTCAGCTGGTGCTGGAGTGATAGCACAGGACTAGGGCATTTGCCTTGCTGGGATGACCCTGGTTTGATCCCCAACATCCCATATGGTCCCCCGAGCCTGCCAGGAGCAATTTCTGAGCGTAGAGCCAGGAGGAACCTGGGCACTGCCAGGTGTAACCCCAAAACCAAAACAAATAAAAAACAAGCAACCTGTGTGGAAACAGTGCTCCTGCAGGAAAAAAAAAAAAATTATGAAGACTCCATACATCTGACAGTGACTTCCAACCAAGGACTAGGACCAAGAGGAAGCCAAGTAAGTGCCTATGCAATCAAAATCAAATCAGTACTGTAATAGGAAGATCTATTAATCATTCCCCTACAGGAAAAGTAAGCATAATTATAGGTCCAGGTTCCTGTACTTATCTACCTGATTTCCTTATTAAGCAGCCAACACAAACAGAATAGCACACAATGTCATTTGCTTCGGGTAGCAACAGACACCGACATGCAAAAGTCAGGAGCTTCATATGACACTAATAAAAGGAAGTAAGGACTGGTGGGGTGCCAAAATTAAAAAAAGAAAGAAAAAAAAAAGAAAAAGTAAGTACGGGCTGTCAGCACCTTCAACTCAATCAAGTAAATAAATATAAAAAGGATTTCAAAAGTGCACCCAGAATGTAGACAAAACATTATCCCACATAATGAAGAACTTAACACAAAAACAATTCTTCGCAAATCATAATACAAGTTTGTTTACACTTCGAAAAGCCCATTTAAAAGACGAAAAGGTCATGAACAAGACAATAAATAAAACAAATAGTTAATAAGTGAAATATTCTTAACTTGACTCGTAATTATAAAAGTATATACTAAATAACTGATAATTTCTCTTTCAAAAACCTGGTAAGAAAATAGCTTGAACATTCATTCCTAATAACAAAAGTATAAGAAAATTCCAGCCCATACATACTGCAGAAGGAACTTATCTTTGGCTCAATCTTGGAGGGCAAAACTTTAAGATCTTAAGCCTATTTACCAAATTCTACAACTAGGCAAGGCCCCTACAAAAGAGATTCGCCCAGGTGTACAAAATATATGTAGACTTCTATTTGTAAAATAAAAACTGGACAACATAAGTATAGCTCTTAGAGTCTAGTTGAATAAATTTATGACTAAATAAATTAAGGTGTATGACTCCATGCATTATCATATATTTGCAGAGGTCACTATTTTGCAACTGTTAAAAGGAACACAGTATATACTGACCTGAAAAAGACACCTGAGATATACTATTCAATCAAAAAGCCACGTTATCTATCTATCTATCTATCTATCTATCTATCTATCTATCTATCTATCTATCTATCTATCTATCTATCAATCTATCTATCTGAAGCATGCATCTGATGATGTACAAAATTAAAAAAAAAGAATAAATGTATACCTGTTTACTATATAATCAAATTCAGGAGAGACAGAAAGGAGTTAAAATAGTTTTGTTTTGTTTTTCTTTTTTTGCTTCTGAATGTCTCCACTTCTATGCTGGTTTGTTTACACTACCCTCAGCAGCACTCAGTGTTCATGCCTAAAATCACTAATAAGTCCTGGCTGTGCTAAGAGTACCATATGCTGTGCTAGGGATCAAATCAGATTTGGTTGCACGCAGGATACAACCACTGTATCTTCTCTCTTACCCTCTCTATGCTGTACATTTCATGCAGTGGTGGCTTTCTACAAGAATCTTAAAAGTCTTCTACTCCCACTGCCAACCTTTGAATAGTAAACTGTTTAAGATGTCTTTATGGTTTCATGTCTGACTTAACTCTGAGGCTCTTAGGAGGGAGTGGGGGAAGTTGACAGTGATGACCAGTGGCCTATTGGGAACATAAAGTTTAAAAAAGTTTCACTGAGTACAGAAAGGAAAGCCAGTTAACTCTTCTCCCAATAATGTATCCAGCTAAACTGATTGCTTTCCTCAAAGGGCACAATTTAACGAGGTGCTCTATTTCAGGCTAGAAGTCAATTCCATTTTTATTTCCCCAGTAACGTCTAATGTATTCAGAGAATGCCAACCAACCCATCACTTGCTGTGGCAAGGCAGAGCCATGGCCCAGAGATACCCAAGATCTGCCTCTTAGGACCTGAGGCTTATGTTAGGCTTGGCCAATTAAGATTGCAGGTGGAGTTAGGGCTGCTAATCAGTGATCTTAAACACCATTATCTTCAATTATGGGGGTAGGCCAACGTAATCACAAGGGTCCTTGCAAAGCCAGAGGGAGGAGAAGTAGATTCAACGTGAATATGAATGCACCATGTTAGAGGATATAATTCTCCTGGCTTTGAAGGTAGAAAAGAGCCCCAAGTTGAGAAATGCCAGCAACTTCTAGAGGCTGGGGGGAGAGGGGGAACAAATTCTGTCTTGCAGCCTCCAGAAAAAAATGCTATCCTACCAATACCTGGAATTTTAACTAGGAGATACCTGTGTTGAATTTACAGAACTGAAAATGATTGACTTGCTTTATTTAAGCTGTTAGAAATATATGGCAACGTGGAACCAGAAATAGGACTCTTACCTTGCATTTGACTGTTCTGGGTTGTATCCCCAATATAAGATAAGGTTCCTGAGCCCTGCTAGGAGTGATCGCTGAGCATAAAGCAAGGAGTAAGATCTCAGCACTGCCAGGTGTGGCCCAATATCTCCCCCACCCCCAAAGAAATATCTGACAATGTGCCACTAGCAATAATTAACTGATCATTATGAAAATCAGTCAATCTAGGCCCACATTGCCAACCACTGTCAGATCTGAGAACTTCCTCTGAAAGAACACAAGCAAGACACCAACCAGCCTTTATACAAAACCGCATTGGTGATTCAACAGGCCCCATTCAGAGAAGCAGTATTTGGGCATGTTATTAATGAGAGCTCTTTGTAAGTTATGCCCCACCATACAAATAAATCTGTCATCCTGTACCGCCAGGCTACACTTTTGAAGCGGAGAAACCGAATCTTGCTTAAGGAAATCAAAATAGTACAAATAACAGAGGCAATGGGCTGCTTCCAACGTATCTGTTAGGTATGAACAAGGAAAAAGTGGAGACGCCCAAGGACAATCTTTTTTTGTTGTTGTTGTTTTGGGTCACACCAGTTTGATGTTCAGGGGTTACTCCTGGCTAAGCGCTCAGAAATTACCCCTGGCTTGGGGTGGGGGGGACCATATGGGATGCCGGGGGATCGAACTGCGGTCCTTCCTTGGCTAGCGCTTGCAAGGCAGACACCTTACCTCTAGCGCCACCTCACCGGCCCCCCAAGGGTGATCTTAATCAGACTAGCATACAAACCTGCTAGGTATCAGGCAATCGGCTGAACACTGGAATATATAATCACATATAGTTCAGTAGTTCCAAGCAGCTCAGGAGCCCAGGTGCCACTCCTAGGATCACTGACCTACCTGGGCACAGTTCAATGTTAAAGCCCCAGATGTGCTGCTACTGTGGTGTCAGAGATGCAAGGTCACACCCCGCAGTGCTTGAGGGCACCAGGGCTGTATTTGGCAGTGGAGGGACATATGGTACTAAGGATTGAATTGGAGTCCTCTAGCCTCTGTGCCAGCTCCCCAAGCCCTAAATCTGTACCATTTGCACGAGGAAATTGCTCTCCGCATTAGCATTGATCATTCACAGGCCTGCACTTTTCCAGGCAGGAAATGAGAGCTGAGGTTGAATGCAACTGTTCCATCAGCTGCCACAGAGTGGGACCCTCGAGAGACATCATGCTAATCCGCCATCAGAGACAGCTTAAATCGACATCTACTCTGAAGCAAACTGCTCAGGAAAGAGAACATTTACATCACTTCCACCAGCCTAGAAATGCGGCCACTTTTTTTTTTTTTACACATATTTTTTTTACACTTTTCAAGAGCTGAAGCCAAAGCTCTGGCAGGCTGAATTCAATTCTCTCAGGCACCACAAGGTAGAGACCCGCAGAACCTCAACAACCACAGGGTCTGTGTCTCCAGGTTTCCCACAGCTAAGGAGGTCTCTCTCAGTTACAGTGGGAGGAGAAAGAAGAGGGAATCAGGTGATCTAGTTCATTTAATTCGTCCTTGTAAATCTTGCCCAGAGAACAGGTTAAGAATGTCAGGGGGTGGGATATTGTAAGATATCTAAGGGGTGCTCCTCCCAGATCATGTCCTCTCTCACCCCTCACAAGTGTCCAGGCAGATAGCAGGAAGTGGCAGTTCTCACCCACCCCACTAGTATGTGGTCTGAGAACAAAGGAAGTCAACAGGGCAAGTTGCTGCTGTACTCTAAGCCCTAAGAAGCAGGCCCCAGTGTGCTAGTGTCAGATGAGGAAGCAAAAGCCACAGAGCAGGGGTGGCTCAATCTTGAGGGACAGACCCAGTGAGAGACCAAAGATGGTGTCCACAAACATCAGTAAAGGCTCAGCCTGAAGCTGGAGAGAGAAATCAGGGGGTCCAAAGCTACCTTTTAAAAGCTGTTAAATACTTAACTTGATAAACACCTGGAGTTTCTGTAGGTAGATCTTTCAAATAATACTCAAGAAACCACACCCTCAGAAGCCAATCAATTTTGAGGCAACACCTCCCAAATGATAATGCAGAACTATTAAACTCATCTCAATGGTGAGCTTCTCAAGAACAAAATCCTTTTAATGTCAACTTTGACTATAATGCATAGTCAGCCAATAGCTTTTCCAAGGAATCTGTGTTCTCGTAGGAAAGAAACAAGAAGTTTGCCTTGGTGGGGCTGGAGAGATAGCATGGAGGTAGGACATTTGCCTTGCATGCAGAAGGATGGTGGTTTGAATCCCGGCATCCCATATGGTCCCCAAAGCCTGCCAGGAGCGATTTCTGAGTGTAGATCCAGGAGTAACCCCCGAGCACTGCTGGGTGTGACCCCAAAACCCAACCCCACCAAAAAAGAAGTTTGGCTTTGTGAGGCAGGCACTAGTATTTACAAAGGCTTTCTGTGAAGACTCAGAAACTGCTAAGTTTTCTGTTTCCCATTTCTGCAAGACAAAGGTTAAAAGCACTGATGGCTGGGGCAGGAGAGATATTACAGTAAACAGGGTCCCTGCCTTGCACCCATTTGAGCTTGTTCCCCATTAGGAGTGATTCTAGAGAACAGAAGCAGGAGTAAGCCCTGAACACAGTTGGGTGCTGCCAAAACAAAAAAATAAATAAATAAATAAAATAAAGTAGAAAGAAAAAACTCACTATTTACAGACTTGTTCATTACTGACATTACTTAGGATCACTGATCTCTGATCAAAGACTTGAGAAGTAGCTCTTAGAGCTCCTGGAGTGAGAAGCTCTGGAAAGGGGGTGCTCCACCAGAATCCCCTCAGATGCAACCGAAAAAGATAAAATAATCATTTATCTCAATCTTGGAAGGCATATCTGAAATGCAGCGCCTGCTTCATCAGTGCAAGGCCCTGGTGTGATTTTGTTTGTTTGTTTTGTGTTTGAGCCATACCCGGCAGCACTGAGGGGTTACTCCTGGCTCTGAGTTCAGAAATTATTCCTGGCAGGCTCAAAGGATCATATGGGATGCCAGGGATCAAACCCGAGTCTGTTCCAGCTTGGCTACATGGGGCCCGCTGGCCCCCACTGGTGTGATTTTTGCACAGAAAATATTAAGGGGTGGAGGCACCATACTGATCTCAGAGAACATTCAAAAACAGGCAAGTATGACCCACTTATGGCAAATTCTATGTACGATCATATGGCATATTTCTAATTTTAAGTTTCCATAATGGAATTTTAAAAGGCAGTGAAGAAAAACAATACCCTTTATTCTTGCTTTTTATTTTTTTTCTCAATTCACAGTATTGAGAAATAGCATCACAGTACTATGAGCAAACTTCACATTTCCCAGAGGAGTTTTTTTCGCTCTAACCTGCAAATATATATTTCTTTCTAAAGTCAGAACTACAAACCGCCTCTGTATTTTAGTACACAAGCTATTCAAGGAAGGTATTTGGAATCTGAAACACATTTTGTGAAAAAAAAAATATCATTCACTAGGGCCAGCCCATTTCCAGAGTAATTCACAAAGCTCTTTTAAACTCTTCCTGTACATTGAATACTAAATATTTGCTATAATGAGTGGATATTTTATATTCTTACAATATCAAAATAACTATAAATAAGAATATTCTATAATTTGTGACTTTTAAGGCAAAGCATAACTTTGATGAGAGATCAAGGAAACTGTGTGAATAGAGACTTGGACAATCCATGATTGATACATAGCTATTCATTCTGCTTAATTTCATTTCCAAAATAGTTAGGGTATCTTTTTCTGCCATGTGGCTTTCTGACACTTGTTTTCCCCCTCTCAATGCTGAGAATTGAATCCAGGACTTTCTATGGGACAGGCAAGTATATGACCACTAAGCTACATTCTCAGCTTCTGCCTCTTCTTGTACTTTTCATTGTGAGGTTATTTGTTGGGAATCTTAGCACTATTAGAACTCAGACAATAGGAGAGTCCAGCTTATCTGGCTGTGGCATGGAAGACAGAAGAGATGCTGAGAATTCACAGCTATTGAAAAGGTGATGGTTGGACAGAGGATCACAGAGTCCCTGACTGCACTTGTCACCTCACAGTCTCATTTCCTTGGCCCTTGCTGTTTTGCAATCTGCAGAAGTAAAAAGCTATGGTCCTGGGGTGACTGAAAAAAGGGGGGGAAAGGCAGGTGGCAACTGGTATGTTTAAGTGTTCAGGAAGTGGTTGTTTGAGTTCTAGAGCCACTGGATTGTCTGAAAATCAACAATCCTCTTGTGATTTCATGTACTTACACCCTCTACTTTCTGCCTATCTGTTCACACCCTGTATCCCCCAAAATGTAAATATAGTCTTGCATTACATTACTTTTGTGACTTAGCCCATAGTAAGCCAGTGCTGAAGACTATACTCTGGCTTTACTTACAGAACGTCATTGGAATTGCAAAAGAGACACAAGAAACTCACTGATTAATTCAGGCAAAGCCCAAAGTCAATGTGAGAAAAGATTTTACTCTTTTCTTCCATAACATTCTTTCCCCCAAGACCATAAATCTCAGAGCATTGACTTTCCATCATGGGAAAGTGAACGCCATCTCAGGCAACACATAAATCACCTGGGGAAGAGTTATTTGTCATGAGCAAATAAAAATGTAAGCCAGGCAGATGGCGAAAAGCTCATTTCTAACAGGCATAATTTCATGGGACTAGGCAAGCAAGGGAGGGAAGCAGAGGGAATTGTTGATTTAGGGGCCACATTGAAAAGATAAGAAAAGATACCCCAAATAATACTCAAAAAGATCATACCACATCATTACAACCTCTTCAACTCTGGCTCAGTTCTGACTCCCCCTTCTCTTCGTAGCAACAGGATTGACCAGAAGGCATAAAAAGAGAAAAAGAGATGGGGATACCCTCGCCCCAATAGAGTCTGGTAGATTTTTCAAATCCTTCTCATTCACTGATTTCAAAGTGCTTAATCCTCAGGGGAACTGCAGGAAGACAGTGAGATTATACAATTTGGGACTGATAATTTTCCCAAGGCACTAGCTCATAATGGGCATGTCCAAGGATCCCTGGTGAGTTTATGTCACAAAGCTACACAGGGGTGAGGCCATGGGGAAGAGTAGAGACATGATCCAGTAAGTTCTCCTGAAATGACTCCCCAAATTGATACCCTAAGACCTGACTTTCAGGGGTGAAAGTCCATGAAAAGCCCTCAGACACATGATACTGGCCTTTGAGAAGGTCTGAAGTGAGAACTTCCATTAACTTCCATTTAACACCCTGTGCCAATCAAATAAAAATGCACCAACATCTACAAAACAGAAGAGGGAAAAATGAAAAAGATATGCAAAGAGTAGCCTAGGTGGATATTGATATCCAAAATACACAGGAAGCCACATCATACCGCATGGTCAGGAGAACACACTGAGCTCACCAGGAACTGGCAGTCCAGGGCTCCACTTAATAAGTTCTGGTTATGTCTGTTATTGCTTTGCTAAGAAAAAATAAAACAGAACATTTATTCTCTTTACAAAATGGAAGGAAAGTTCTTAACCACAGGGAGAAAATAGAAGGATCACAGATCATGTCTTCCAATTCCATATCTCAACTCCTAGGAGCTCACTGAAGTTGTGAGTCAGCAACCGTAGCCTCCAACCTTCTGGCCTTGGTATAGAAACCTAGGAGCAGCACTAAAGAAAGCTAAGGACCATTTCTCCTGCTTCTGCTCTCCAGATGGGAATTCAGGACATTGAAGAACTAATGCATGGAATTATGTCTAGGACTCCGTATCAACTCCTGTGCAGTTCCTTGGCAGACCACATTCCTGGTATGTGTGAGGGCTTAAGTTAAAACCCCAACTCCACAAATACAAAAAAGACATGAAAAAAGAGCAGTGAAATGTCAACTCGTGGCTCGAACCCAGGAATTTGTTCTCTGACATTTTTCAAGGCTGGTGTCCAGCGTGTCTGGGCAGGTGTTCGTGAGAGCTCTCTTCTACCTGACAAACAGCTGCCTTCTGGTTTTTGTGTTGTTATTGTTGTTGTTTGTTTTGGCTTTGGAGACATACCTGTTTGTGATCAGACCATACTCTTGGCTCTAATTACTCCTGGCTGGCTTGAAGGATGAAAATGGAGGTAATGTGGGTCCAAAGTGAAGTAACTAAAGCCTATCTGAAGTACCATCACTCCAGCTCCACAACTACCTTTTTTTGAAGCTTCTCAAGGTAGAGATAATGAGTACCCTTCTCTTCTTTTCTCTTGTATGATTATAAGTCTCTCAAATTAGGGTTCCAGCTTTACAACTTTACTTAGCTGTGGGGAGGGGGCATGGAAGCATATCCAGGGTGCTCAGGGCTTACTCCTGGCTCTGCATTCAGGGTTCAATCTTGGCAGGGCTCAAGGATTCTGAGAACTGAATCCAAGATTGGCCACATGCAAGGCAACTGTCCTACCCACTGTACTATCAATCCTGTCCCCTTAACTTTGACTCCTGTATAATAGAGTCATATTGGGGGTTTGAATTTCACCAGAGGAATTTGGGGAGGGATACTTTTCAGTTGGTAGGTATAGGTTATAACAATCTGATTTTTAAAAAAAAAGGAGTCCTTAATTTAATGCCCAGCATACAGATGCTCAATTCTTGGGAAACAAAGCACAAAATGACTTGTAGCTGAGTGATCACACAGATGTATGAGGAATCCCCGTTCTTTTTTTTTTTCTAC
>PVKC010046877.1:0-11151 GCA_004027635.1 Crocidura indochinensis | reverse complement strand
ATTCTGTTTTAATTCATGTTCAAAGTATAGTATGAAGTAAGTGCTCTTTGCAAAGGGTTTTAACTGTCTATATTTGGTGGAGCTCAGTTTACATGTAACAAGTATTGGTTCAGATTCTTCAATTTTATGTCACAAGTCTCTTTCCCCTCTCATCTAATTGTCCAAAGCTACTATTGCACTTGCCAAAGTCTAATTATTACACCATTAAAAGGGTCATCTGCTGCCTGATCTACCTCAAAGTAGTGATAGGAAGCCCAAAAGGAGGTGAAGCTCTGAAAGATTTATCTCAGAGGCTGGAGATTTCAACTTTGCTTCAGACATTCTGTGATATTTTTCTTAGGTGTTAGTTTGACAACTCCGTCTGTCTAAATTAAGTCCAAGGAAATTGTTGCCAAGCGTGATCATGGGAAACCATATTGGAGAAACCTGGTTTCTTTCTTGGCCTAGCTCTGCCAGTAATTTGTTTTGACTGAATCTTTCATTCAAAGTTTCTTCAACATTCGTGAATGATTCTTATTTGACTGGCTAAGATGTGTCAGTTTTTTTGCTTAAAAGACTGAGCAGGAAAATATAGCATTGGAGTTTAGAGTGGGGATTTAGGAATCAGAGTGCATTTTGAGTCCCAGTTTTGTTTTCTCTTCTGTGGGCTTGTTTATTCTTAGTGTCTCAGTTATAAACTAGGGACCATAGGACTAGAAAAATATTATTGTGGGTAGAGTAATTGTTTTGCATCTGGTCAGCTCAGGTTCCATCTCCAGTGCCACTGAGTATACCTCCTCTTTCCAAAAAATAAACCCCCAAAGCAAACAAAAACAGGGCTAATTATTTACATAATTTTTCAAAATTGTGATGATAATTTAGAAGAGGTAATGAAGACATTGTCCTCAGTAAGATACTGTCCAACAACTCTGAGAGCCCTTTAGATAAAATTGTGGTCCTTACACATTGAAGAGAAAGTAGCAGAGAACAATTTTAACAAGAAAATCAGAAGATCTCATTTTAGAGCATTATCTGATATGACCCTGGGCAAGTTACTAGTTTTCTTTTAGTCAATTTTTTTCAGATCTATGCAGATTAAAGGAGGTCTTTCTTTTCACAGAATTCTGTTGTAGATAAGAATAGGCAACTGTGAAAACATTGCATTTTGACTGTTTCTAGTCCCAGACCCTCAACTTCTACAAAACAAGGTAAAGTATAATTTTGGTCTTTTTGGGGGAGAGGTTCTCCAAATACTCCCAGTGTATGTTTATGGTTCCACAGGGCATAAAACTTATAGGTGCAGGCCCATGAGAGATAGCACAGTGGTGTTTGCCTTGCAAGCAGTTGATCCAGGACCTAAGGTGGTTGGTTCGAATCCCGGTGTCCCATAAAGTCTCCCGTGCCTGCCATGAACTATTTCTGAGCAGATAGCCAGGAGTAACCCCTGAGCACTGCCGGTGTGGCCCAAAAACAAAAAACAAAACAAAAAAAACCTTACAGGTTCTGCTTGCAACACATATACCCCAATGTCTCCTTGGTCTAATATTTGCCTCTACTAACATTTGTCAGTGACTCATAACTTTCTCCAGACTTTTTTTTGGTTTTTGGGTCACACCCGGCAGTGCTCAGGGATTACTCCTGGCTCCATGCTCAGAAATTGCTCCTGGCAGGCACGGGGGACCACATGGGGCACCGGGATTCGAACCGATGACCTTCTGCATGAAAGGCAAAAGCCTTACCTCCATGCTATCTCCCGGGCCCCTCCAGATTTAAGTTTAAATTTACTAGATTAATATATTATGCAGTGCACCCTGATCTCTTTTATAGACTAAAATTGCTTCTTCAATCCACCATCCCATTGTATCAAATAATTTTCAGGTACAAGGACTCAACACATTTTCTTGAACATAGTTTGGCTTGGCAGGGTCTGTTCTTCTGGCTGAAAAATCCTTTTACATTTTTTACTCAGCAATTTCTTCTCATTATTTAGCTTGGTTTTTAAGTAGACTTTCCTGAAAATTTCACCAGAGAATAAACTTATCCTCACTCTTTTTGGATATAGCAACTTGTTTATGCTCTTTTTTTCTGGCATGAGCAAATGATCTTGTAATCCTTTTTTAATCAATATACAGATGTTAATATATATCCCTAAGAACAAAAAGAGTGTTTTATTTTATTCATCTTGGCATCTCCCAAGTCTAGAATAATGCCTGACAGGTCTTTGTCATCCAATAAGCTATTTTTTAAATAAGAGAAAGAAAAAAAAGCAATTGTAAATGTTGTTATTATTGTGGAATTCATTTTTTTATCATTATAGACAACTCCATAGTTTTGTAAGTTAATAAAGAAAAGACCACAAGCATTTGGAACATGTTCTTCCAGAGTTTGCTGGCACTCGAGGCATAAAACTCTCTACTGTTACTTACTTTTACAATAGTAATTTCACATTTTTTGGAACTGAAGCAACAAAGTGATGAACTTTCCTCTTCTTTATTACATATCAATAATGCAGAGATGTTTCAGAAGAAAAATTAATTAATTTAATTTAAATAATTAAAAAAATTTTATTTGCCTGTATAACCAATATAACAATGCTACTTGATTTGGGTTTTACCAGAAATATCATAATATATAAGATTATACCCAACTTTTAGCCCCCAAACAAAGGTGGTTTTCCAACTTCCTCTTCCCAGTAACTTCTTTTGTTGATATAAAAACGTCACTGAATAGTTACATTTGTTTCTGACTCAGTGTCCCCCCCTCCAGGTATTGGGAATTGGTTTAAATAAAGGAAAGGGTGTTGGTTTTGGGGCAGAGAGAGCTCATGGCGGAGAGGAGGTCATGAAATAAAAGCAAACTGACTCCAATGAATCTTTAACTCATCAGGTTTGTATTATTTTTTTTTATCACTACTCTGCTTTATCAGATCTGTCTGCCTAAGGGGTTAGAAACACAGTGCCTAGGGAAATCTCATCACTCATGGACATTTTTTATTTACACTAATAGACCTTTACACAAGTTAAAAACAAATCCCAGTTAGTTGCCATTCAATTTCAACACCACTGGCTAAAAAGTAATCAGGAATTCAAATGACAAAAGTGGTGTGAGGGGGATAAAAATTGGCAGGCATGATAATAAGGAGAAGGGCTATAACTCAATGAACATACTTTGCAGGCAGTAGCCCCAAGTTTGAGATTCTAGTCATCTAAGAATCTTCCAAGGACCGCAGGATGTACCTCCCAAGAACTGAGCATGATAGCACCTGAGCACTTCTGGATAGTTTCCAAATGAAAAAAAAAAGTTGCTTGGGGGGCATTGAAGATTGCCATTATTGTGATAAATTATATGTAAGCCTTGCATCCTGCCTTTGCATAATATATTCCATAGACAACCTTTTGGGCTAAAATTAAATTGATGTTAGGTGTCTTGTTAATGATGCCCTGTGTAGCATCTTTCACATTCAAGTACTTTGCTAAATTGGTTCTCACTGTGTTTTAGGGCACAACTGTTTTGTGATTCTCTGAAGTGACTCAGGTCCCTGATTTATCTTTCCTCTATATTACAATTTATGTGGCTTTTCCACAGCTCTCAATAAAACAAACAGTGAAACAAATCCACCCTAGGGTGCAACTATCCCAGGGGATTTCACTTTGGAAAAAAGAGGTCAGCAAGTTAACCCAAATGCATTCTACAGGATAGAATTTGAAGGAGTGTGAGAAAGTGATGTGTGGAATTTCATGCCTCTTGAGGAAGAGGATTTTAGCCTGGGAGGCCTTCTCAGTACCTTATTACTCAAGCACTCTTTAGTCTTTGGGTTGTTGCCATTGAGTTTCCTGCACTCATGAGAGAAAATGGTGCTGCTGAGACTGGAAGGACTAGAAGCAGAAGCAGATGCTTCAAGTGTAGAAAAGGATACTATGCAAGTGAGGGCTGCAGTATTTAAAACCACTTAGTGTTTTAAAACTACATCTAAAGTCTCCTCTTCGAGTTGTTGATAACCCATAAAATCCATTTTTAAGATTATGACATAAACTTAAACATTTCAGTAAATTGTCAAGATGCTTAAATGAAAACATAATCACCAAGCAGACAGCTTCTGACCTTAGATGTGGGGTAGAGGACATAGTTAGGGAATGATCCTAGGCTTTCATCAAAATCTCACTTTAACCACTGTGAAAACTATGCCTTTTTAACTGCTAAGTGAGTCTCTTAAAAGTTAAAGGGCTGCAAAATTGCTATTAAAAAGACCTCCAGATGTTGAAGAGTGTGCAATCATAGAGGCTCCTACAGAGAAGAAATTTAAAGGTCATTCTGATTCTCCTGAATTCATATCGAAGTATTAGCACAGATAGAAGTTTTTGTTTATGTCCTGGGATTCAAAACCATCTCAATTACTCTCTGGGTATTGAACATTTTTTGCATGATGTTAGAACAGTTGTCCCTTTCACCCCTATGCCCCTTTCTTATAAAAGGATATAAATAAAAATAAATAAATATAAATTCTTTTTTTTTGGGCCACACCCAGTGACGCTCAGGGGTTACTCCTGGCTATGCGCTCAGAAGTTGCTCCTGGCAGGCACAGGGGACCATATGGGAACCGGGGGATCGAACCGTGGTCCGTCCAAGGCTAGCACAGTAAGGCAGCCACCTTACCTGCAGCGCCACCGCCCGGCCCCTAAATTCTATAAATATAAATAAATACATAAATATATACATAAAAATAATATAAATAAAAATCTTATATAAGGATATAAATGATAGTGAATAAACTATCAATATTCATTTCAATTGTAGATGATACAGTAAATAAGACACTAAATATTTGAATTGTAGTTGCTCTTAAGAAGAGGACAAGAAATTATCCTGTGCCGACATTTTCCATAATAGTGTTTGTTTGTTTGGGGGCTGCACTCAGCAATGCTAGGGATTATGTCTAATTCTGTGCTCAGGGATGACTACTGTGGTTTGATGGACCATATGGCATGCCTGGGATTGAACCTGGTGGGTTGACCAAATGCAAAGCAAGTTCTCCAACTCACTGTACTGTTGATCTGACCCATTTCTTCCCATTTTTTTGGGGGGGGCACACCCAGTGACGCTCAGAGGTTACTCCTGGCTATTCACTCAGAAGTCGCTCCTGGCTGCACGGGGGACCATATGGGGAACCGGGGGATCGAACTTCGGTTCGTCCTAGGTTAGCACAGGCAAGGCAGGCACTTTACCTCCAGCGCCACCGCCCGGCCCCAAGATCTTTTTTTTTGGTTTTTGGGCCACACCCGGTGACGCTCAGGCTATTTGCTCAGACCCCTGGCTATTTGCTCAGAAGTCGCTTCTGGCAGGCACGGGGCACGGGGGACCATCTGGGGAACCAGGGGATCGAACCGCGGTCCGTCCTAGGTTAGTGCTGGCACCTTATCTCCAGCCCGGCCCCTCATTTCTTCCCATCTTATTTAATCAGAGTGGAGTTATCCTTTTAACTGGATCATGTACTTAAGCACTCAAGTACTGTTTATTCTGTTTATCCTGGTCCCCATCTCTGACTCATTATTTGTATCTGAAAGGCCATCTCTATAGATGATATCTATATCCATGTATTTCCATATATATGTATATATAATCTTCTGTATAATGAGTGTGGAGAAAAGAAAGATGAAAGGTGGTACAAGAAAAGTCGCTTCTAAAGCTAGCTAGTCTAGAAGTAATCTGGCCTGTTAATAAAAGAAATGTTAAATTCTTGGGCCTGACTTACAGATTTTGACTTTTGTGGATATGGGTAAAATTTCCCATTTCTTCTTTAGTTTCCCAGTTCATACTATCAAGAAGCTAGCTTCAGAATCTTTGCTTAAGTGATCAAAACTTCTGTCAGGTCAACTAACCCCTGAATTCTAGCTTGATGATTATTTTTTCAGGTCAATGAATGTCAATGCATTTAAAGCTCTGGTGTAATTATTAAATCCAATTAGCCACAGAATTGAATTATTTTCAAGCAGCTTGAGGCTATTTACCAAAACATCCCTAACTTATGATCTGAATAGGAACAAAGGGACCTATGGAGTGAATGACAGACACATCTATCACTCCACTTTAAAGTGGCTCATTTACACAGCAGGTACAAATTCCCATAGGCTGGTCTTGCTCTTCTTTGAAAGATATACATATTTTTATAAAATAAATAAAGAGGGCTGGAGTGATAGCATAATAGTAGGGCAGGGCAGACCTGGTCTCAATCCCTGGCATCCCATATGGTCCCCTGAGCTTGCCAGGAGAGATTTCTGAACACAGAGCCAAAAGTAACTTCTGAACACCACCGGGTGTGGCCCAAAGACCAACAACCAAAAATATAAAATAAAATAAAATAAAAAAGGAGGGGTTGACGAGGTGGCGCTAGAGGTAAGGTGTCTGCCTTGCAAGCGCTAGCCAAGGAAGGACCACAGATCGATCTCCCGATCTCCCGGCCTCCCATATGGTCCCCCCAAGTCAGGGGCAATTTTTGAGTGCTTGGCCAGGAGTAACCCCTGAGCATCAAATGGGTTTGGCCCGATAAAAACAAAACAAAACAAAATAAATAAAAAATAAATAAAAAAAAGGGGAAGGAAGAGAGAAAATTCTTATCAATCCATTATCTGTGTGTAGCAGAAAGGGATATTCAGGGTTTGTGATTGATCACAGACAAATTTACACATTCTTTTAAACTTAGGTTTGGGACAATTTCTTAAAAACCTGAAGGGAAAAAATTACAGGAAGGCTTTCTTATATTTGATATAGTGGGGTCTTGAAAATTTGGCACGAAGCTTTCACTCTTTCATAGTACCCTTCAAGGTATCACACAATATGATGGAATGCAGGCTTTGGGCTCAGACTGCCTAATATCAGAAAAACTAGACTGATGTGTGTAGACAAGTGGCTGGAGGGGCTGAGTGGTTTCTATGGAGATGGGAATTAGTGAGGAAGTGCTTTCCTTTAGATTATTCTCTATCCTAACAGGGGCAATTGCAACCATTTATCTTTTTCTGAAGGAATAAGGGCATCTTTGGGGGCGATGGCAAAGAGCTGAGCAAGACTGTTCCAACTTATATATCCTAAATTTCACCCTTCCTATTTCTTCCAGTGTGGATCATAAATATCTGTAGGTAGTTTTTGCCTAAGATTTGTTACTTTGATTGTTGTCAGAGAGAACAATCAGGAAATTCATATTAGTTTGTTGCGTATAGTGTTGTAGATACAATTTTAAAATTATAAAATTGTTTTACTTAAAATTAAATTATGAGGCTGGAGAGCTAGCATGGAGGTAAGGTGTTTGCCTTGCATGCAGAATGTTGATGTTTTGAATCCTGGCATCCCATATGGTCCCCCGACCCTGCCAGGAACGATTTCTGAGCATAGAGCCAGGAGTAACCCCTGAGTGCTGCCGGGTGTGACCTAAAAACCAAAAAACAAAAAATTATATTGGGAATTCAGGAGTTAAGCATAAGAAATCTTTTAAGCATACTGGAGATGCTGGATGACACTGTTGTGCTGGAGATCAAGCCTGGGCCTCTAGCATGCAAAGCATATACTTGAGCTATCATTTTGGCCTCAAATAGCGGTCATACTTTAAAATTAAGATATATATTGGGAGCCGGGAGGTGGCTCAGGAGGTAAGGTGCCTGCTGCCTTGCCTAGGATGGACCACGGTTCGATCCCCCGGTTCCCATATGGTCTCCCGTGCCTGCCAGGAGCGACTTCTGAGCGCATAGCCAGGAGTAACCCCTGAACGTCACTGGGTGTGGCCCAAAAACCAAATATATATATATATATATATTGGGGCCAGAGAGATAACACAGCTGTAGGCCATTTGCCTTAGATGCAGAAGGACAGTGATTCAAATCCAGCATCCCATATGGTTCCCCGAGCCTGCCAGAGATGATTTCTGAGTATAGAGCCAGGAGTGACTCCCGAGTGCTGCTGGGTGTGTCCCAAAAACCAAAAAAAAAATGTATATTATATAGGAGCTGTAAGAGATAAAATTGTAATTTCCAGGTAGAGGAGCTAAAGCTTCTTAATTGATATTTTTTTGGGGTAATTTGTGGAGAAATGAGTTTTGATTATATCTCTATAAAATACCTTTAGATACAAATTTAATGAATGTTTTTCGGTATTCCATTAATATTTTATTTTCTTATTCATGGTAAATAAATAATTGTGTAGCACATGAAGCTGCTGCCCAGTTGAATCAAATAGAAATGTAGACAGCTAGACATAAAAATTATATACATTTACTATCCAGAGTTAAAGACTGTGGTCTCTTTATTAAATGTCTTTTCAGATTGTTATTTTTATTATGTGTGTCCATGTGTATTTGTATATGGAGAGTGAGATGGCTTCAGTTTTTATAGTTTTAAAACATTTTTGTCCTTTACAATGTGATGAACTTTCCCTCTCACCTTCCCTCCCCTTCTCTCCCCCATTTTCTTCCTCTTCCTTTCCCTTTCCCTCCCCTTCCATTTCCTCCCCTCCTCTCCACTTCTCTCCCCTCCTTTTTCTCTCTTCTCCCTTCCCTTCTCTTCCCCTTCTCTTCCATTCCCAGCTTTTCTCCTCCCTTCCTCTTTTACATCTCCTTCTCTCCCCTTACTCCCTATCTTCCTTTCCCTCCCCTCCCTTTGCTTTCTTTCCCTCCCTTCCCCTCTTTTCTCTCTCCTTCCTTCGTTTCCCTTCTCTCTCTCCTTCCCTTTTCTCCTCTCCCTTCCCTTCCCATTCCTTCTCTTCCCTTCCCATCCCTTCTCTTCTTCCACCCCCTCCCTTCCCCACTCCTCCCTCCCTTTACCTCTCTCATTCCCTTTTCTCCCTTCCTTTCCCTCTCTTTCTCTTTCCTTCCCTTGTTTTTCCACTTCCCTCCCTTCCTTTCTGGAGTACCCTTAGGAAGGGGGATAAGCAAGGAGACAAAGGACTCTCTACAAGGTCTAAGCCCCAGCAGTTGCACCCTCCCCACAAGGCCAGTCATAAAAAAACATGCAGACATTCCAACTGCACTGCTTCACGACTAAATCTTTGCAAAGACCTCATGTCAATAAAAATTCCAGGTACTTGGCTGTTTGAATGAGAACTCTGGGGTCTTCTCAGAATGGAAGTGGGCTGCTTCCTCACTCTGTACTGCTGAAAGCTCCAGCAGCCACACCTCACAGCCTCTGCTAAGTAAACAACTTTTTCATAGCTTTCATAGACTGATTTCTTTGTTTTTCTTTTTAAATTTCTTCTCAGGAGGGCTGCACCATTCCTGTAAGTACTGCAATACCAGGTCAATTTATGGAGTAGACTGAGCAAACTCCTATTCCAAATTCCTGTACCAAAAATTCATTTACTATATTGTCCTCAGATAGAGGATATTTCAGATATTAAAGTGATCAGAATAGATAGTACACATGATCTTAGACAAAAGGCCAAGAAGTGGTTTCAAGACCAATTTCAAAAGAGAATCAAGCCAAGCCAAGTCATTGAAACATCTCCAACTTCCACAATCTTGACAGCTCTATAGGACCATACCAAATTACATGGGAAAGTAGTACAGAAGCCAACTAAGCTCAGTAAACAAAAACAGTAATACATAAGGCTCAACTAGCAATAAATGGCTTAGTAAATTCTCAATAACTCAAATGATCCTGTTGTGAGATATAAAATTTTGACAATTTTCAAAGTAATTTATTTAAACAAAGTGGTTGCATGGTTGTTTGTAATACAGTTTTTATTTATTTATTTATTTTTACTCAAAGTTACAAAGTTGTTGATGATTGAGTTTCAGTCACAGAATGTTTAACACCCTTCATAAGAGCACATTTTCCCACTACTATTTCCCCCAGTTTCCCTCCTGCCTTTTCACCTGTCTTTGTGGCAGACACTTTTCTCTCTCTCTCTCTCTCTCTCTCTCTCTCTCTCTCTTTATCTTTTCTTTTTTCCTTCTAGACACTGTGGTTTGCAATATTGTTGGTGCAGGGTATCATGTATTGATTTATCTCCTTTCAGCACTGAATTATCTAGAGTGATCATTTCCAACAATCATTGTTATAGTGGTCATTTTGTTGCCCTAATTGCATTCCTCTTCTATTTGGAGCAAGATTCCCATCATGGGCTGGTCTTCTTGGCTCTCACCTCTATTGTCTTTGGATATTAATACCATATTATTGTTTTTTATCCAACAAATGAGTGCCTTTATTCTATGTTTATCCCTTTCACTCATTTCACTCATTATAATACTCTTCATTTCTATCCATGTACTTTTTGATAATTTGCTAGTCATTGTTTTTGTTATATCAAGTAATATAAAATAAATTAGTTTATGTCTACTAAGAGGCCAATCTAGGGGATGGGTAAGAAACTGGGAAAAGTGGCAGAGGAAAATTCACAATGGTGGTGGGATTAGTATTGCAACATTGAAAGCCTGAATCAACTGTTTTATGAACAACTTAATAAACTATGTTGTTTAAATAAAGAACATTTAAAAAAATTTCTATTGATACAGTGGAAAGGGTGGCATGATTCTAGAGTGTACTTATTTGAATATTAATCTCATTGAATTCTCTTAAAATCGTATCTTTAGTTGCTATGTTTGAACCACTCCATAGTGTATCCAGCTCCATAGATAGATACACTCTTCTTGAACAAGATGTAAAGAGTCTTGAAATATAATGGGTACACCAGCTAACACAGACAAAAGGTGTCCATCTTGGGAGAAGAGGTTATGTCAAGCCTGCACTCTGCCAAAGCCATGATTGCTGCCTCCATCACCCAGAATCACTATTTTTCAAATGGCCCTACCTCATCACCGACTCTCTACAATCCCCTTTGGAAACACCAATATACTCTCTAGGTTCTGGAAGTGATATTCCCAGGGCATCTTGGAGAGATTGCGGGCACCATCTCTCACATCTTCCTTCTTTCAGGAGCCCTGGCAGCTAAGTACATACACCTGAAGTTCAAAGTTAGTAATATTACTGTGAATCTCTGGACAACTTCGTTTGTTTAATGCTGTCATCCGTATAGGAATACACTAATTTACAGAATGGACAGCTAACATGAGCTTACTAAATATTCTGACATTTTATTAATGACCTCATTGGAGATACAATAATTTACACAAATGTGCTTGCTACTGTACTTTTTATTGTTTTTTTTCTTTAGTTTTGTTGTTCCTTCTTTTTC
>PVKC010046876.1:0-11163 GCA_004027635.1 Crocidura indochinensis | reverse complement strand
TTTTTTTCTTTTCTTTTTTTTTTGATTTTTTTTAATTGAAACGTTTTGATTACATATGTCTTTGTGATTAGGTTTCGGTGATGTGAAGAACACCCCCTTCACCAGTGCAACATTCCCACCACCAATGTCCCAAGTCCCCCTCCCTCCCACCCCACCCACACCTGTGCTCCAGACAGGTTTTCCAGTTCTCTCATTCTTTCACATGATTATGAAAGCTCATTCTTTTAAAAGCAACAATTTGCTTCTTGTTCTAAGTCTAAGTGTATTGTGGTCAATGGGTGTGATGTGTCTGGGCCTCGGTCAGGCCTCAGTGTCTGGTACACCTGCCAGCTCCTCTTTCCAGTGTGGGTCATCAGTCCCACCATGTGACCAGTGGGGTTGTGTGGGTCCTGCTGGCTGTATCTTCTAGAGCTGCCTGCACATGCACCCAACAAGTTGTGGGGAACTTTGCTGCCCATGTTGTACCTTGTGGGTTTGCATTTTTGTGTGTGTTTTCGTTGTTGTCATTGTTGTTGATATATTGGTTTGGGGGCCATACATAGTGGTGCCAGAGTTTACTCCTGCCTCTGTTCTCAGGAATCACTCCTGGTGGGCTGGTAGACCACATGTGATGCCAAGATCGAACTCAGGTTGGCCACATGCAAAGTAAACACCTTTCCCACTGTGCTGTTGCTCTGGTTCCAACACACTGGGAGATTTGTGAGAATGCAGAAGGGTGTCTGCACACTGCTGTCACCACCCTGGCTCAAAAGCCTGGACATCGCATGCACACACCCACACCCATTGGTAAATGTCTGATACAGGACATAAGCACATAAGCCATATGGGATGCTATGGCTGGTAGCCCAGAGCTGAGCAGGGTTGTGGGGTGTGGATACCCACTCTTATCAGAAGACTTGGCTCAACACTGTTGCTCTTTAACACTGTCTATGGGGACAGGAGGCTCCAGAACTTCCTGGGAAGGGACTAGATACTGACCTGCAGTCCCAGGGTCACCTCTGAGAACACTTCCAGCCTCCTGAGGCCACTCAAGACCAGACAGCCTGGGCACCCTGGAGGAGGCGGACAGGGCTTTGCTTTGGGGTCCAGGTTGAGAAGGGGTAGCAGGAGCCTGGGGTCAAGCCAAATACAAGCAGCAGCCTGACCTACACCTTGTTTCTAGATACCTCATGCCAAAATGGAAGCTCACTCCTATGGGCCTCAATCTCTGTGCCCTTTTCCTCTGTGCCCACCTGGCTGAGACTCAGTACAGAATCTACACCATGGCCAAGGAGTCAAGGCGAGAGCAAAGCCCTCACTCCCTCAGGCAGTGTTTCTGACTCCCAAGGGAGCCTTGCACTGAGGGCCAATTGGGAGTTCCGCAGAGAGGACAGATGACAGTCCTACTCTGGGGACCATCCCTGTCACCTCTTCCATCCCTGCCTTCTGGAACTGAGTGGCCAGTGGTCATCTGTGACTCACAGTCACTGTTAGGGGCTACACAGGAGGCACAGTGGGCAGGGACATATTACTGCAGAGACAAGGTCCGAGGATGGCAGAAAGGGGGTTGCATCCTGCATCCTGCATCCTGCACTGGAGCTTGGGCCTTGGTTTGTACAGAGTCACCCTAGTTAAGCTGACCTGCTAAGGGCCCCAGCTCCCCAAGCAGTGCCCTGAGTAGATTCCCAGGAGCTTTGCAGGAGGGACTTGGGGCTGTCACCTACATGTCACTGGGACGGGGCTGTGACTCAGAGCTGGACCCTGAGGAGGTTTGGGGCATCACTCACAGCCAGGCTGATGGGGCCCCCACAGGAGTTAGACTCGAGAACCCATGTTTCCCACCCTTAGGATTCTTTCCCCAAGGGCCTACTATTTTTCTAAGGGTTCCACAAGCCCATTTCAAAGCCATGAAATTTTGTGGCCCCATGAGCACCCACTCTGTGACCTCAAGGACCCCCAAACTTACCAGCCCACAAATGTGGACTTGGGCACTCATCTTCTTTGCACTGTGGCCAATACTTGATTAAAATTTTTGCCCATCAAAACCTATTTGCTCCAAAGTCACAAAGATTCAAGCAAGAGAGAAACAGAGAGAGTAATTAAAGAACCATTTGCTTCTGTATTTGTCCAAGTCAGAAATCACATTTGATCAGTGCTACAGCACTGATGAAAAGGTTCAATTGTTGATCCAGTTTCTTAAATGTTTTTTTCTATTTTTTTTTTAATTTTTTAACTGAAACCTAACTACAGACAAGCTTGTAATCATGGTGTTTAAACAAAGACACTATTATAAGAAAAGAAAAGAAAAGAAAAATAAATCTTCAGTCCATTTTCCCTTTTTTCCCCTTCTTTTCCTTCTTCCTCTTCCTCTTCTTCCTCCTCTTCTTTCTCTTCTTTCTCCTCCTCTTCTACTTCCTCTTCTTTTTCTTTCTCCTCTTCATTTTCTTCCTCTTTTTCTTCCCCTTCTTCCTCTTTTCTTGTCTTCTTTTTCTTCTCTTCTTTTCCTTCTTCCTCTTTCTCCTATTTTCTCTTTTTATTTTCCTCTTCCACTTCTTCCTCTTTTTCTTCTTCCTCTTCCTTTTTTCTTTTTATTCTTCTTCCCCTTCCTCCTCTTCTTCCTCCTCTTCTCACACTTTCTCCAATCTTCTTAATATTCTCTTTCTGAGTCTCTGGGAGTTCAATGATTCCTATGTTTCTGTTGAGTTTATCAAAGACTTCTATTTTCATCTAGTCACATTTTTGAGTAGTTTATTCATTGTCTGATCATTTGCTTTAAGGTTCTTTTCCAATCTCTTCTGCTGTATGGAGTTGTTCTGCGTCTTGTCCTCTGGCTCACTGACCCCGTCCTCAGCTGCTGTTATTTCTGTGGAGAGGCTTTTCATTGAGGTGTTCATTTTCATCTACTGAGTTTTCCAGACCTCTTATTTCAGTTGTAAGTTCTGCCATTATGGTCTGCTCAGATCAATCTATGCTTGCTTTGAGTTCTTTGAGCATCCTTCATATTAATACTCTAAACTCCTTATCTGAGAGGCTTTTCAGGTCATCTTCATTCTCTATGTATGGTGTAATCATGCATTGTTTCCCCATTGCAGCATTTGTATAGTGGTTTTTACTATGTGCTGTGCTAGGTTCATGGGTTAGAAGATGTGCGCTGCCGCGGAGCCCTTACCGGGTTTGGGCCCTGAAGATTATGCTTGATGGCATCTTCTTGGCTGTCTTGGACAGAAAAGCAGACAGAGAGCAAGGCAGCAGTCTTTTATAAGGGCTCTCCAGGTTTGGGCCTGAGAGATTGTGTTCGATGGGGTCTTCTTGGCTGTCGGGTTTGGGCCCTGGAGATTGTGTTCAATGAGATCTTCTTGGTTGTCTTAGGCAGAAAAGCAGACAGGGCTCTCTGGGTTTGGGCCCTAGAAATTGTCTTCTTGGCTGTCTTGGGCAGAAAAGCCCAGTTTCTTAAACTTCTAAATCGAGTCTATTTATTCAGTGTCATTTCTGTCAGCTCAGTGTGTCTCAGACTTGCCCCCATAATTTCACTTGGAGAAGGCCAACAAAAAGAAATTATAAATTGGGTATATTTGTTTGAAATACTTTGTTTAAATCGAGCACAGTGACAAATAGGTCATTTCTGTTAAGTGTTTTGCCAACTTTATTCTAATGGAGTAAAAGGTATATAAATGTTCATTGTGAAGAGTGGGAGTCTATATTTGCAGATTAAAGTTTAATGTGATAGAGTAAAACTGTTGTTTTTTTGTTTTGTTCTGTTTTGTTTTTTGGTTAAGCTGAAAAGTCAAATTTCCACCTGGTTCTTGAGAGGTTTCAAATGAGAAAAAGGGACTGGAAAATGGTGCCAAGGTGATTCTTGCTTGAGGCGAGTTCAACCCGTCCCCCAGCACAGTTTCTGATCCCCAAGTAGCCAGGAGTCACTATTGAGCAAGAACCAGTTGTATCCCCTGGGCACTGCTGGTTGTGTTCCTCCACTTCCACCCCAGCCCCCAAGATAGCAAATATATAAAGAAAGGAGCGAGCAGCCTAGGCACACACCGTGGGGCTTCTGTGTGTGTATGGGCAACCATGGACTGACATCTCACACACACACACACACACACACACACACACACACACACACACAAATGAAATTACACATTACATGTAATGGTCCACATCACAGCCTGGACCAGCTCAGATGGACATCATGTCCCCTCACAGCAGGCTGAGTCCTTCCTCATGGCTTGGGACAGACCTTCACCTTTGTCTCTGTACTTGGCAGGAAGTGCCTTATGGGGGACCAATGGACTTCTATGTCCCTGGGGATCAGCATTGGACAACACATGGACAACAGCATCTTTCCTGCCTTTTTTGATCCTGGTCTGCTTGTCAGTCACATTTCTGGTTGAACTGAGTATTTCCTCAGGCTGCAGGGAAAGGGTGGAAGTGTTGAGTGGGTGTAAGACTGGGTTTTTTGTCCCCGTGTGTTGAAACAGAAGCCTCATGCCCCAAGTCCAGGATTGAGAGACATAGGTCTAGAAGCAAACAAATGCTGACGCAGGAAATAACCTATACCCGGTTCAGGGGATAAAACTGGTTCAGGAACTTCCACATATAAGTCTTCTGCTCCTAAGAAGCAGATAGCTCAGTGGAGGAAAGCGGAAACCACAAAAGAAGCTTTTTCTTCAGACCTGGGGTCTTTATTAGCAAGTGCCAGACCATACCCCGAGGTGGAGAACAGGTGGTCTAAGGCACCAATACAATGGGTGCTCATCCAAAAGTGCTTCTGACCAATGAGTAACAAATATATACTGAAGTGGGTAGAATCCGGTTAGCAGGTGTGAGTCGGGACCTTTAGGCCTAGTGGGTAGTAAGTATGTCTAGGCTTTCACACCGGAGTGAGTTATTCAGGTGTCAAACTGATTCCAGGTTGATTTCTTCCAGGAGTAAGAAGGACTGGGATCCTTGACTTCCCAAGGTGGATCCCAGCCCTGCCGAGTCTCTCTGAAGAAGGTGTCCCAAAACTATGCTGGTCTGGGTGCTTACAGGGGCCCCTTTTTCCCAGCTCTGTGGCGAGATGTAGCCTAGGCCCAGCACCCAGACACTGGGGCACTTTCATCGTTGGTATTTGCTCTTTTCTCAGCCTTTAATCGAGCACACAGTCATTCCGCTTTGCTGTGGATTGCCTACGTGGGAGTTGGGATGCATATTTAATGCCTGATTTAAAAAGAAAAATAGATGCAGTGACGTGGGCAATTTTAGGAAAGTGTGTTTCATGTACATTCCAACAAAGCTTGGGAGAAACTCGTTTTTCTCTTTCCTTGCAAAGATGTGTTATTTATCAGCAGGAATTGTTGTAGACCGATATTTATTAAGTGATGAGTAGTTGGGTTTTATTTTGGGGGTTCCCCCCCATTGCACTTTCAGTGACAAATTCACACAACAGTGGGGAAAAGAATTCCTATTCCTTTTTCCTTTGAAGCTCTCCCCTGCCCTTCCTCTCTGCTCCTTCTCAAAATAAAACAAAAAAATACGTGGCTGAAATCCTGGTAGGGAGAAAGCCAAGCACACAGACTGTCTAGATTGTGCCCCCATGTTTGGGGCACTATGCTGGTGGGAGGGGAGAGAGACTCCAGCACCACATCAGGGTGGGCAGGGCCCCCCAATAGAACCTGCACCAGCCTTCCTCAAGGACATCTACTTCCTGAGCTCAAATTGAGCAGTTCTGTCTGCTTCTTGCCTTGGGCCTTCGTAATTATAGGTCCGGGGCGGGGCCTCAGGCTTGTCTGGGCCCTGTTTCTGGTTAGTGTGTCCTAGTTCTTGGGGGAAATTTGTTCAGCATTTGATGTCTCTGTTGCCAAGAAGACTTCAAATTGCAGGTCAGGTCCCATGGAAGCTTCTCTGCTTCCCTAGGAAAAGCCTTGAACTGCATGTAACTGCTACCAGATGAACCAGCCGTGCTGGGCAAGGGCGGCAGCAGCGGCGTGCAGGGGGTACTGCAGGTTCAGGGACCCTGGGTGCTCACATAGTATCCCTGAAGCTAGCTGGCTCTAGTTTCACCTTATAGAAAGAAAACAGAGCGTTGCCCGTGGAACTTAAGAGGACCCAGAAAATTCCACTTCCCACATCAGGGCCCTGGGGACCCCTTCCGCTGGCCACGTCAGGCAGGCAGGACCTGGGCTATAACTCCTGCTCCCTGTTCCAGGGCCCTCTGTCCGCCCTGCCTCCGCCCCTTTGGTGCTCAATGCCTGGTCCCCCCAGCTCCAGCTCTCCCTTGCCATCACCTTGGTCAAGGTCAAGCCATTTACCTCTTATCTTCCTCCAAGTAATTCCAAGTTTGCTCTTAATAAAGAGGCTCACACCGCTGCCCATTCTTAGCCAAATCGGGTCTTTTCCTTGCAGATAAATGATTCCCTCTAATCTGCGCACTTATCCTCTTAAGTGGTCAGATGCTGCCTTCTCCTGCCCTGCATCCCTTCGTCCACCAAGGGGAGCCGTGATAGATGGAATGGAGTGTGTCGGGTGAGGGACGTGGCCCCGTGGCCCCATTCATCAGACTCATTAACTTCTGAGTACTTTAACTCATGCCTTAATCCAGGCTTAGAGGGAAAGTTGGAAATCATTCAGTGGTGGTGGCGCTGTTGGCTTCTCCTTTAATACGGAAACTCCTGGGCCTGGGCTGATGAACAGAAAGTGATTGAGTTGGGGGGGGGGGGCAGCCAGACACCATTGAGGAGCTTGTCTGGGCAACCAGTGGTCAGTGCAGAGACCCACACCCAATGGTTGAGTGCAGGGGCCAGTGGTGCTCAGTGGCATTCACAGAGCTGGAAGAGGGTTCTTGTTTCCGTTACAACGCAGGTTCCAGACCCCTTTCCCCATTCGATGCTTATGAGAACATAGCAATGTTGGCCTCACTGTTTCTCAGATCATGTGAAAGGAGACATAGATTCTAGACTCTTCTCCCGTGACCTGAAGAAATGCTCAAGAATAGACACAGAAAGTAGAACCAGAAAGCCGTAACTTCTTTAGCTGAAAAGTTCAATAGCAAAGGCAAGGTGGCGGTTACCTGTCATCGAATCAAGTCTGTATCCAGTGTTCAGATCTCTCATAGTCCCCAACATTGCAGCCATCATCCTAGAGTGGCTGAGAAAAAGATGGCTTGGAACAATCCCGAGCCCTCCAGTCCATTTCTGAATAAATGAGACGTTTGCCTGCATGGAGTCATGGAGAGAGTTATGGGAGGATAATGGAGAGTTGGTAAGAGATTTTCATTATTGATCATGCACAGAATTCGGGGCTGGTCCTGGCCACGAGATCAGCAACAGCAACATGATTGGCTGACTGATGATCAAAGGGGAGGTTTTTCCCGTGGTGGAGCAGCACTGATCACGTCAGATACCAGAATGTTACAGTTGAGTTAGTGGAGACAAGTCTGTCTTGTGACAGAGAGAGAGAGAGAGAGAGAGAGAGAGAGAGAGAGAGAGACATAAGAGACAAGAGAACAGAGATGAAAGCCATTGTTATTGTTAACAACCATAAAACTTTAAATGATGCCCTACCATCAAGAAATAATACAGATGACCGGAGTGATAGCACAGAGGTAGGGTGTTTGCCTTGCACACAGCCAACCCAGGACTGATCCAGGTTCAATCTACAGTATCCCATATGGTCCCCCAAGCCTACCAGGTACAATTTCTGGGCATAGAGCCAGGAGTAACCCCTGAGTGCTGCCCCCAAAAAAACAAATAAAATAATACAGCTCATAAACTAATAGGCTGGGCTCTGTGTATAAAAACATGTTGGGGTGTTTGGGGGGGGGTTGGTCATCTTTAAGGGAAAATACATCAACTGTCTGAAAATGGGCAGGGGCTACATTGAAACCAACAACCCTGTTGTTGGCTTTCCACTGTGATTCTGAGTTGTGCCAGAGTACGGTCAGGACCCACAGCTTAGAAGCCATGTGTATGCAGCCCTTTGAGGCCGACTGTCCCATTGCATGCCCCTCAGAGCTCTGCTCGGTTTATAAACATTCCCATCATCTGGGCACACTGCTGCTCCCTGGGCTTCTGATTCTTTCATTTCCTTCCTTGCAATACTAGCTGCTTCCTTGGAGCACTAATGTCTTTTTTGAGCTCAGGCTCTTTGGAACCCTCATTTCAGGCCTATCTGTCTTGGGGCTCCCCGGACTCACCGCTCTCCTAGATACTTAGCCAGCTTGGGTGATCAAAGAGGAAGTGGGTCTGGAGCATTATCAATATTTCAGCAGAAGACCCACCCAGCATAGCATCGTGAGTCCAAGCAGAGTACTCAAAACACAGGCCAGTGGGCTCACTGAATAAATAGCAGATTTGTGGCAGGTGGAAAACCAGAAAAGTCAGTTAATCCCTCAGACAGTGGTCAGTGAAGTGTCTGGCCCCAGAAACGCTGCACTGGGGCTCTGAGGCTGAATTTTAGGTAATCAACCCCAGCAGCCACTTCATGATCCCAGCCCACAGGATGTCACACAACTGAGAGAGAGGTGGGAGGAAACGCCAGTAGATCATGCCTACTTGGGTTTTTGTTCTTGTTTTTGTTTGTTTATTTTGTTTGACTATACCCGGCAGTGCTCAGGGGTTACTCCTAGCTCTGTGCTCAGAAGTCACTCCTGGCAGACTCAGGGGGACCATATGGGATGCTGGGGATCGAGCCAGGGTCCACCCGGGTCGGCAGCATGCAAGGCAAATGCCCTACTTCTGTACTATCACTCCGACCCCAATGCCTTCTCTTTGGAATATGCTAAATAAACATTTAAAGTGTGAAATTTAAAATACTTTCATGTGTAATTGCAGGAGGGGGAAAAATTAGCACAGTAAATTAAAGCATCTAAAAAAGTAATGAAAAATAAAATGCCCTATCCGGGCCTCCTGAAGGTGATTGAAGCTGGCCCCAGAAATAAATGCAGTTTTAAGTGCTTTTACAAATGAAAAGAAAGATGTCGAATTAATTATTTACTACTAAAATCCATAAATGTCATAACAAAGGAGTAATAAAACAAGAAGCAAAGCAGGAATCAGTGACCGAGAAAACAGAAAAACAAAAAATTTGTAAAACTGAGACACTTAGGCAAACCTGTCAAATCGAGAAAAAAAAAATTGAGAGAAAACATGTATGCATTTGGTAAAATGATAAAGCTCTAAGTAAGCGGTTTTCATTTTTAAATGTACAAGTAGTAAAGTTGGAAAATGTCAGCAAAGTGGTGTCAGAATAAACTGAGTCTTTTTCGTCTTTGTTTTTGCTTTTGGGCAAGGGGTTACTCTTGGCTCTGTGCTCAGAATTTGCTCCTGGCAGGCTTGAGGAACCTTATGGGGATGCTGGGGATTGAACCCAGGTCCATCTTGGGTCAGCCGCAAATGCAATACCCCTGTTCTATCACTCCAGACCCAAACTGAGACTTTTTTATTTTTCTTGCACAAATTTCTATTTGTACAAATTTCAGTTTTCTATTTTCTGGGAACTATAAGTTTTGAAGTTTGCAAATTTGTGAATTTGTAAGTCTTGTGGCCTTTTACTAGTTCTGGGAACACTCTCCAGCCTCTGAAGCTCACTGAGAACCTAGATCAACCGCCCTCAATAAAATCCAGTAAACCAAATAATCTGATTTGTAACATGTAAGACCAAAGATTGTGGGGAACTCTCAGTTGCATCTGAGCATTAAGTTAGAAAAAATCAAATGGTTATCTCAAAGGATGCCAGAATGAACATTTGCTACAAGACCATTTTCTAATTCGTGAAAAACGGGGGTAATTTACATAGATGGTATAAACAGCTTTGCCACATAGATAGAATCTGATAATTAAAGTCAACTTAGATTTTGTGTGAAGATAGGCACTCTGCTAAAGACAAAGAGAGGAACGTTCTCAGCAGCTAACTGGTCAGTGTCACTCAGGCTCTGCAGTGGGTGAAGCTATTGGACCAAGGGAAGCTATTATTTTGCTCGTTAATTGCTCGTCATCTAGAACATCCCATGAGACATTCAGAGCTCTGGTATTAGTGGCCCTTCAGAAGCCAGGCCCTTCCCGGGTCTCAGTCAATGAAGAAGACTTTCTGGTTTCACCATGGCACCAGGAGGCATCGACTATCCCAACCTATTATTGTGCATGTACCATCCTGACCCACATTGAAAGAGAGTGGATGCAGCAAATGTGGTGAACATCGGACCATGTTGGCAGGCAAGGCTCAACTTCCCTCCTCCCGAAGTGTCCAGAATTGAGAACGTTTCCCCCACCCCATCACCCCCAGCTGACAACTGAGAAAGAGTGGGTCCACGCTTATGGCCAGAGATACTTTATTCCATCCTAATAGTGCTTATATAGGACCTGAGAAACTGGGATCCATGCAAGGCAGCAGAGCCTGGGACACCCGGATTGGGTAACCAGGGGCATGAGGCTCCAAGGACAAGTTTTTTTGTTTTGTTTTTTTTTTTTTTTTTTTTTTTTGGTTTTTGGGTCATACCCGGCAGTGCTCAGGGGTTATTCCTGGCTCCATGCTCAGAAATTGCTCCTGGTAAGCACGGGGGACCATATGGGACGCCGGAATTCGAACCGATGACCTTCTGCATGAAAGACAAACGCCTTACCTCCATGCTATCTCTCCGGCCCCTCCAAGGAGAAGTTTAACACAAATACTGAGGATTGGGAACGTTTGGGAGCAGCATGGAAAAATTTTGCACAGACTTGGGTCAGAAAAGTGACCTTATCTCTGTCAGCCAGAGTTCTCTGGGAGGTAGGTAGGTGTCCCAGAGACAAGCCTCTTATTACAGATGGAACAGTGCCCCTCTTCATGCTATCTTTCCCCTTCTCTAGACAGTCTCTGAGACTTCTGCCTCAAGGAGAATTTCCAGACAGTCAGTCATTCTACAGGGTGCTTCATCTGCCAGGTAGCTCAGGAATAGCATTGTGGAGGTTCTGAGAAAGCCTGAGAAAGGGATGAAGGGGCTGGAGCGGTGGCGTGGAGTGATAAGGTGTCTGCCTTGCCGGTACTAGCCTAGGAAGGACTGCGGTTCGATCCCCCAGCTTCCCATATGGTCCCCCAAGCCAGAAACAATTTCTGAGCACATAGCCAGGAGTAACCCCTGAGTGTCACTGGGTGTGGCTCAAAAAAAGAAAGAGAGAGAAATAGAGAGAGAGAAAGAAAGAAAGAAAGAAAGAAAGAAAGAAAGAAAGA
>PVKC010046875.1:0-11162 GCA_004027635.1 Crocidura indochinensis | reverse complement strand
AAAAAAAAAAAAAAGAAAAAAAAAAGATAGTTAAAATTGAGCTTCAACTAGGACCTTTTTTAATTGTTGTTGTTGTTATTCGTTATTTTGCTTTGCTTTGCTAGTGCATGCTGCTGGAGTTCATCAGAGGCTGGTTCCAGAATCGTTAGGGGCCAAGCCATTAGGTGTTCCTGCTTACTCTGCAAATATACCAGGCTTATCACATAGAACTCTGTCTCCAGCTGGTTTAAAATGTAGGTGGTGCCAGTGGGTAGCAGCTGTTACTGGTTGGGATGCCAGGAGACAGTGGGGACATTTGATGGCATGAGGAGGTCAGAGCTGCCCGTCCCCATACAGTTGAGGTGGTGGTGGTTCTGTAGAACAAAGATGCTTCTTGGGGTCCTCAATGCCACTCAATCTTGCCATTCAGATCTCAGGCAAGTCTAGCACTGGCTTCCCACATATGGAACCCAAACACTTTGTCACATGGCAAATAATGAATAATTCATCCATTTGTAATTTCAATAGTCATGGTGATGCATAATTCAAGAAAGACATTGTTATTCTAATAGAGGGGTGGATTCATTTCAAAAACTCAAAACATTTTACATTATTATTTTCCTTAAGTCAAGTTTAGAATAGCCTCTATTTTTGCAGCTGTTATTTTTTTTATTTTTTTTATTTTCCTGTATTAGGGCTGGCTTTATGGGCTCAACCACAGCACCCATCAGATAGAGTAGTGCTTAATATTTGGGATGCTTCCTTCAGAAACAGCCACTAATTGGTCTTTTTTAATCTTAAGAAAGGTTAGCTTAGATGTGCTATGTTTTCTTTCCCAATATTTATGCTTGCTAAGGACTCCAACTCTTCTAGTGAATTAAAAATAACTTGTTATGATGAGGCTTAACCACACACACATACACAAACACACACTCTATTGGGTTGGGGGTCAGAGAATAGTAGAGTGGTGAAGGTACTTGCTATGCCTATAAGCAACATGGCTTCAATCCAGGAGTAATCCCTGCGCACAAAGCCAGGAAAGCTGGAACACCTCTAGTGTGCTTCCAATACAAATAAGAAAGAAAATAATATTATGAGAATATATACATGTAAGATCAAGAATAACATAGAACAAAGATGTTCCCTCTTGTCCCATCATTTCAGTTTTTGGTTTTTGAGCTGTATCCAATAATCCTTAGAGGTTACTCCACTTCTGTGCTTAGGAATCATTCCTGCAGGCTTGGGTGACCAACCCAATGGGATGCTGTTGATTGAACTTGGGTCAGTTACATGCAGGGCAAGTTCCCTATGTGCTGTATTATTACTCAGCCCCACTCTCCACATTAAATAAGCAAACCTCACTTTTCCAGAAGCATGTCATGTTTCTCCTCCAGAACACATGTTAGCAGTACTTTTAAACTTTTGGACTTTTAGGAAGGGCCAGTGCATAGGATCTGCTTAGAAAAGACTCCTCATTAGTAACATGCTCTGTGGGCAGTTAGAATTTCATGGAAGTGGAGGGCAAGCTGCAACCTGGCCTCACCCAGAGTGACATCATTGAGGAAACCAATCTCTTGAAGGAATGCCCTCAAGTGCCTCCTCTTCCCTCTGCCCTGGGCAATGGCTGGCATCATGGGAATTTGCCTTGTCTGCTTGTTGGTGGTAACATGACCCTTGATCCCTCTGAGCCCGTATCAAATGTGTTACGTCTATCCCACTGCCTATGATCTGGGACATCAAGGAGTCAGAGTTTTTACAAGCAGGCTGTACTTGGTTTTCATATTTCCAATATCATGTTAACTCTAATAGTTATGGTGAAGAAGGATCAATGTTTTTTGGTGTTCAGAACAGTGCCATTTCAATGAAAGGGGGTCCTGAAGAGATGGTATTTAGTTAAGTAAAGTAATTAATTAAATTTAATTAAGTATGTAATGAAGTAAAGGAAGAGCCTGACACTGGTGGGGGCGATACCAGAGCACAAACTAGAAGTGGCCAAGTGGCCACTGAGCACCATCAGGTATGGCCAACCTCCTCCCACCCCCCATGGTTGAGGCTGGGGAAAATACACAAGAGGGTAGAACAGCATTTGCTCAGAAAAAGACATCATTTGATTTATATATCACATGGCTACTTACATTAGTAAGGATATATGAGAACAAGAGAGTAGGGCTCTGAGCCGATGGGGAGAGCACAGTCAAGACTGAAAGGATTGTAGACATGACATAGGAGGCTTATTCGTGGACTTGCACATCAAGGACTGGGTGGGCCATTTTGTTAAAGTCCCTGAGGAATGAAAGCAGATGGGCCCTTCAGTTCTCTTCACATGCTCCTTTGGGGTTCACAAATCCTACAACCAGCTGTTAGTAGGAGGAAAAGGACAGATACATCACTGGGCCAGAAGTCTGGTGAAATCTTCTTGCCAGAACCAGCTTCAGTGATAAGATGGCTAAATCCTCTTGCCTTCTTGTTTTGACCTCTGCCTTGATTTGTACCCTGGACTCTCCGGGGTAGTGCTCTGGATGCTTTTTATTAATGCTCTGGTTCTTGGGACAGCTGATTTGCTATGGCTCTGGTGGTTTGGAAGGGAAAGGCCTCAACAGGACTCCAGCCCTGTTCACTTCAGCAGTCACCCTCGGCCTCATGCCTATTCATCCTCCTTGAACTTCGAATGCTTTTATCTTAGCTACTATTCTGCTGCTCAAATTCTACTTGTTTTTGGAGTACTTGAAATGCTATGCTCCATTTTCTCCTAATCCATGAGCAATGGGCCTGTCTCAAGCCAACACAGATTTTTGCAGTTACAAACTTCAGCAGGGAGAGTGCCCGACTTTTTATTTAAAAAAAAATGTTTTTGATTACAGCCTAGAGATTTAATAGTAAGTGACGTTTACTTCAGGGGAACGGATAAAGACCTTTCAACAACAACAATAACAAAATTGTGCTCTCTGGTCTGAGTTGTGGGACAATGAGATTTCCATTGCTATTTTAAACTTCTTAAAAGAGGAGAGAATTTGAAGGGGAAATCTCCTGGCCCAAAATATCTATTCTGAGTGGTATGCCAACTTTAAAATGTTTGCCTGTGTCTTTTTCTGCCTGGTAGCCTATGGCTTGTGTCAAAAACACTTGGAACTGTATCTGGAATCTGGCAGATTCAGAAACAATTTCCTTAAGCATTGAGTCCCATCTTTTTCTTTGTATTAGTAGAGCTGCATTTTTTTCTTTCCTGTTTTTTTAGGGTGTATATTGATCCTGGTTATGTTAAAGCTTTAGTTTATCTTTGCCCTGTCAAAAGATCTTCTGTTATATATTTATACTTGCACTTTTTGTTTCTTTATGGTTTTAAGATGTAAATGAAACAACAGGACAGGATCTGTGGTTGTTCTGTTTGATGGTAATGCACATAGAACTTTGAGATTATAAATATATTTTTGTTGAACATTCTATCTTCAAGACAAGTCTTCATAGCAGTGATATGCCATTGACCAAATCCCAAATTCCAGCATGAGATCAACTAACCCCAACATCCTGTGTGTCTCCAAAGGAATGAAAAATGACCACAGCACATTGTATGTTATCAATTACACTGACACTTTCTCAAAAGTTATGTGTATCAGAGAAAACACCTTAATTCCTGTGTCAGTTCTCCTTCTACATCTCTGGAGTCGGCTTGACTCCCACAGAAAAGTATGTAGGGCAGCAGGATTGCAGTGTCAAGCTGTCCACAATTTCCCAAGGCAAAGTAAAGAATATGCTTACCTTGTCATCTTAAGACAAGTTTCTTCCTGTTATTCTTTTGTTCTTTGAGCCCTCTACGTTATCCCTCACCCTCCTTCTGGCACTGTGGGCTGGCAGGCTTCCCTGGATGGCCACCAGCCTTTGGCAGAATCATTTCTTGCTTGTTACTGAGTGAGAACCATAGAAAGGGGTTCTGTAAGGCCTATTCACCCAAGGAATGCCAGGAGCAAAAGAACAGCCTTCATCATTATAGAGGTCAGCCCAGCAGCCATGGGTCAGCTTTGGACAGCAGCCTTGGTGAAATTCAACTGGTTAAAAACTACATGCCATTTGACTGGATTCAGAAAAGATATTTTGGCATTGCATTGGACAGAGTTCATGAATTTTTTTTATAAATAGGGAAAATCCCCTCCTAAAGAGGGAAGACTTTTGGCCATCTTCCAAAATGATTGGGTCATCATATTGTAAGATAATACTTCAATGCAATTAGCTCCTTGTACTATTCCAAGTGTGTGCCAGAAATACATGATTACATCCCATTCATTATCACCTTTCCCAGTGCATGGGCCTGGAGGAGCATCATTTTCTTCCAAGGTCAGCTCTAGTGACTGCTTTGAGAACTGTCTAGGTATATTTAACTTTGGGGATAGATCCAACATGCCACTTTTAAAAGATGATCGTATTGTTTTTCCTGCTTTCCATTTCTGAAAAGGCAAGGCTTTGGCCAGTGGCTACTTGACATGTCTGGCTGCAAATAGGTTATTAGGAGCCAGGCAATGTGGTGCCTAATTTCAACATGCACTTAAGTTAAATTATTTATGACAGTCCCTGCAGGTTTTTTTTCTTTTCTTTCCTTAAAGGGGGAAATGTGTGGTCTTAGTTTGCTTGAAGGGTAATTGTGTTCAGCCTCAACTATTGATGCATTTAAAGTACAGTCTTGACAGTTTAAACTAGGCATGGTTACATAAAAAACAGAGATGGCTGTGTCGAATTCTCAAATAGTGCTAATAGCTTATGTTAATAGCTTAACATTTTTTTTACAAGTGCAGCTGAAACAACATCAGCATAGCACTTTAAAACTATAAGGACAATTATTTCTGTATCAGACATTTGATCAGCAAAGTCACAGAAAACTTGCATAATTAAGATTTAAATGAAGAAAATTGTAATGTCTACATTTTAGAGCACTTACAAATGAAATTGGTTAGGGATAAATTAGGATGGAACAGAGAGTTTGAAGAAAAGTTTAAAACAGCAGAGTAGTGAACATCAAGAAACATCGGCTTCAGGGTGGGAGAGATAGTAGAGGGGTAAAGTCACTCACTTGCATTGCATGTGGCTGACCTAGTTTGACCCAGCATTGCAGGAATGATCCTTGAGATCAGAACCAGGAGTAATCCCTGAGCACCGCGGATGACACAAAACCAAAATGAAGAAGAGCAAAGATAAGAAAAGAAATGAAAGTCTTCAAATGAGACAATAAGTAAGCAAATGGGGCTTCTAGAACCATTACATGTCAGAGCTGAGGGCATCTCAGATGCCAGTTGTTTACATTTCCCTTTCTTGCAGCAGCTTTGGCAAACTTGAACAGAGGGAGGCTAGGGAAAGAAAACACCTTTTGAGATGTTTCCTCAGTGGTGGGTAAGAAAGTTCTGAGATCAGTCAACAGATTAATTCTTCACCTTGCTGAAGTGAGGCTGAAAGTTTGATCCTTGTTGCCATCCAGATCTCTGGTCATGCTGGTAGGTCTGCTATCTGTGATCCCCTCATTCCAAGTCATTTTAGGCCACTCTCTGAGCATCTCAGCTAAAGGGGGTGATGCTTGGTGAGTACAGCAATGAAAATGTGGGGCTCCCAACTTCATAAAATATGTGTATGAGTCCCACAAATATAGCACATGGTTCCCTATCAGTGCTACTGTCTGATGTATCAACCTTTGTCATCTAACAACATAGACAGACAATAGGGGAAAAAGAAAAACAAACAAAAAATTTCAAATCATATAGCAGAAATATAGAAGTCTCCATTGTCTGTACCACACTGAAACGAAGTCATTATGTAACAAAAAAGATGGTCTTTTTTTTTTTTTTTTGGTTTTTGGGTCACACCCAGCAGTGTTCAGGGGTTACTCCTGGCTCCATGCTCAGAAATTGCTCCTGGCAGGCACGGGGGACCATATGGGGCACCGGGATTCGAACTGATGACCTTTTGCATGAAAGGCAAACGCCTTGCCTCCATGCTATCTCCCGGGCCCCAAAAGATGGTCTTTTAATCTTAATCTTCTTGTAAAATTTCCCTAATTGTTAATTTCTGAGAAGTAAGATAAATTTTGTAGGAAAGTGATCTCCCACAAGTGAGCACTCCTCTTTCCTCGATAATAGCTTTTCTAATTCTAACTGTTGAAAATTTGAGAACTTGAGCTGTGTGTGTGTGCGTGTGAGAGAGTATTGTACTTCTCACTATTACTTGTCATCTGCAAGAAAAGTACGGTAACAGTTTGAATCACCCACAAGTTCCCTGTTTTCAAAAGGAGTAGCTGTTACATACATTCATATGGTCAAGAGAGGATGAGTAACTTTTCCCAAATCTGGTAATAGGAATGGAAATTGGGAGTTGGAATCCTGGTATTTATGAATGTCAGACCTGGACTCAGATAATCAGGAAATCACTTTGCTCTGGCCTTCATTCCAGAATTAATTACCTAGCAGGGCTTATTTAAGTTAAACTTCATAAAGAACTTTTCAACTTCTTCCCCCTCTAGCATAAGTGGAGAGATTTTTACCCAGTTACACACACACACAAACACACACACACACACACACACACACGATAAACTCATGGAAGGAACTAATAATTTCATCGTGTGTGTGGTTTGAATAGATTATCCTTGGAGAGTTCTTAAAACATGATCTGGGAGCCCTGAGCCTTCAAGGACATGGGCCACTCCTTGCCCTTCAGAGGAGACTCCTGAAGTCAAAACCACACATATGACACTAAAATGTTATTTGCTTTTTTAACTGGGTTGGTTTTTACATTGATAATATCATCATAAAAATGTGTAAAGTTGTGGATGCCTTATGCTAAGGCAGTGGGACCAAACTGATCTAGCTGTCATTTGACCTTTGTGAAATGATAGGACATGCGTTCCACAATCCCCAGAAAGGGATCCCTATGCCCCAAGTTCTGGTAGGACAAGAGACATAGGTCCAACAGCAATTCCAAAGCAGGAAACAATCCTGGTTGGGAAGGAATAGCAGACCAGAAACTCACACCATAAGCTGTTCAACCACAATCTAGTTGTTCCACCATGTGGAACCATGAGCCAAGATGGTAGCTTCTTCTCCAGGCTTCCAAATCAGCCTTTTTTTTTTTTTTTGAAAAACAAAGCCCACCCCATAGGGCGAGGAGAAAGGGCAAATGAGGAGGCAATGGGTAAATATCTTTTTAACATAAAAAGGTTCCTTTTTGACCAAAGGAACCAATCCAGAGACATCTAATTAGAAGAAATATGAGGAACAATACAAAGGCCTTTACCAACAGACCTCCTTTTACTGCCATGCACTGGCCTGCTAAATGCTGGTTTCACTTAAAAACACCCTTAGAATGCACTACCTCAGTCTTAAAAGCATATATCTCAATTCATCGTTATAGATCTTGCTTAAGATTTTTTTTTTTGGTTTTTGGGCCACACCTGGCTGTACTCAGGGGTTACTCCTGGCTGTCTGGTCAGAAATAGCTCCTGGCAGGCATGGGGGACCATATGGGACACCGGGATTTGAACCAACCACCTTTGGTCCTGGATCGGCTGTTTGAAAGGCAAACGCCACTGTGCTATCTCTCCGAGCCCTGCATAAGATTTTTTTTAACAGCATGGAGTTGACCAGAAGAAGGGAGTAGGAGTATTGGTGATTATATATAAAGAAATCACTCTGTAATATTCATAGTACCCCAGTGCTGTTGAGACTCTACCTTTGTGCTGTCTGAGGTGGACTTAATGAGCTGCTTTTCTCAGGAAACATCATTTTTACTTAAAAAAAAAAAAAGAATGATTGTCAGGTAAACTGCATATTCTAATGTGGGAAATGGAAAATGTTTTCTTGTTCTACCTGAAGGAAGCAACCTGTCATTTCAAGAAGAAAGATTGAAGGTATAAGCTTCATGATTTCAAGGGAAAACAAGGCATTTAAAATACTTGCATCTCCCAAAGTAGGCCCAACAGCTTGTCAAAACTCTAAGAGTTTGGTTATGACATTTTTTTAAAAATGAAATTAACAAGTTTGGCTGGAGAGATAGTACAGTGGGAAGGGCACTTACCTTTCAAATTTCTGACCTGGGTTTGATATCTGGCACCACATAGAGTTTCCTGAGCCTTGCCAGGGATAACACTTGATCACAGGGCCAGAAGTAGGTATGAACACTGCCAGGTATGGCTCAAAATCCAACAATGTGAAACAAAACCCAAAATACAAGGGTAATGGAAGAAAGATTATTATAGAATAAGGTGTGCCAACATTTGGAAGATCTACTTAGATCTGTTTAGCTCAGTTAGTCTTAGTTTCTTAAAGATTAATCAATACACATTGTTATAAAATCATGCATGGGAACACAGTGAAAGGAATTAGGATGAAGTTACAAGTAACAAAGCATGTAAATTAATTAATAAAGGACCCAGAATCCATTGCAACTAACCTTTAAAAATAAATTTTATGACTAAAAGATGGCTCAGAATCTGAGTATATACTTTGCATTTTTAAGAGTCTGTTGGATCTTGACACCAAATGGTCCCCAGAACACTGCTGAGAGCTAGTGTGTCCTGAACACCAAGTGTTATCCCAAATCCATGACTCCTCCAGATAATTGACATTTGAGTTTTGGGGTGATAACACCATTATCTGAAGAGGTTATGAAAATATGCCTATTTTTCCAGTTATATAGCTGTGTAGACTGAAGTTTAAGTAATTCAACCAAACATCATATATTGAATTCAGTCTTCTATTAAAATTTGTAGAAAGGATTTCCTGTCAAGGAAGGCAATCAAGGGGTACAAATAAGAAGAAGGCAAGGACAATAGCAGGAACAGGCATCAGGATCTTGGACAAATCAGTGATGCAAAGGTTAGGTATCTGTATATTAAAACCACAGAATCAACAACACTGGAAGCAGAAGATTCAAACTACAAAAAACTTAAAGATGTGATTGTAAAGGAGTTGGGCTGGGATGGAGGGTGGGGGTGACAAGAAATCTGGAGACCTTGGTGGAGGAAAGTTGAGAGTGGTGGTGAGATTGGTGTTGGAACACTACATATTTAAAATCTATTATAAAAGGCTTTGCAAATCATGATGCCTAAAGAGAAAAGTAAAAATTGAATAAAAAGGGCCCGGGAGATAGCATGGAGGTAAGGTGTTTGCCTTTCGTGCAAAAGGTCATTGGTTCGAATCCCAGTGCCCCATATGGTCCCCCGTGCCTGCCAGGAGCAATTTCTGAGCATGGAGCCAGGAGTAACCCCTGAGCACTGCCGGGTGTGACCCCACCAAAAAAAAAATTGAATAAAAATCAAACTAAAATTCTATCTGCTTTTAAAAAAAATCAAGGTTATAAAAACACAGGCTGACCCATAAAACAAACATCCATAAAATAAAGAGGATAGAAATTGTACAGATTACTTTCTCAGATCATAATGCACTGAAATGAAAAGTGAACTAGAAAGAACAGAGGAAAAACATTAATACCTAAAAATTAATCACCTCACTACTGAACACCCAGTGAGTCAGAGATGAACTCAAATAAGAAATCAAAAGATTTCAGGAAGCAAATGCAAAAAAGAAACAAATTATCATAACTTGTGGGACACAGCAAAAGGGGTACTAGGAGGAAAATTTATAGCTTTGGAAGCACACATCAAGAAAGAAGGGGCCTACATAAATAATTTAATGACAAAGTATATAAAATTAGAAAAAGATCAACAAAATAAACTAAAAATAGGTAGGCAAAGGACATAACAAAGTTTAGAGCAGAAATTAATGAAGTGGCCATCTGAAGAACAGTTCAAAAGACCAATGAAAGCAAAAGTTGGTTCTTTGGAAAAAATCAACAAGATCAACAAACCACTAGCAAAATTCATAAAGAAAGGGAGAGAAATATAACAATGCATGTTAGAAATGAAAAGTGGGGGGGATCACCTCTGTTATGCTCTGTGAGGTGGCTGTGAACCATCCCACCCAGAACAGATCCTGAGGGGACAACAGAAGACATATCCTAAGGGCACGTCATCAGAGGTGAGCCAGAGGAATGTGCCACTTTGCTTAGCTTTATGGCTGCACACAACTTCTAGCCAATGAACCCCAACACAAGATGTAGAAAACACCACATTACAAATGTGTCAATAGGAAAACAAGCAGGCCAAAATCATTGATAGAGAATGAAGATAGCAGCTATGACGACCTGAAAAGTGTCAACCATTTATTTAGCCTCTCAGATAAGTAGTTTAGGGAAGAAAGAAAGTATGAATCAAGAAAGTATGGATCAAGCTGAATAACTACAAATAAGAACCAAGAAGATCTGAAAATAGAAATAAAATAATGTGATTGAAAAGGTTGGTAGGTGAAGTGAAAACCTCACTGGATAGCTTCTCCAACAGAGTAACAGCATCTGTGGACCAAATCAGTGAGCTGGAAGATGAAATGCATAACAACTTACTACAACAGAAGAGATTGGAAAAGAACCTTAAAGCAAACAGTCAGACAATGGAAAAATCCTCAAAGAATGTGAACAGATGAAAACAGAAATTTTTGATAAATTCAACAGAAACAACGTAAGAATCATTGGGGTCCCAGTGACCCAGGAAGAATCAATAGTCAAGGACATCATTGCAGAGAAACTCCCAGTGCTAAAGACATCATGCAACCAAATTCTGCATGCCTGAAGAGTACCAGATAAAAAAAGATTCGAGGAAAAGCACCCAAGACACATCCTACTTACAATGAGGAATCCTACAGATAAGGATAGAATACTGAAAGTAGCAAGATAAAAAAGGGAAATTACATTCAAAGGAGCATCCTTAAGATTCATAGCAGATCTGTCACAAGAAACCCTCAAGACCCGAAGGCAGTGGTTGAATATAGTGACAAAATTAAATGAAATGAATGCTTCACCTAGAATATTGCACCCAGCCAGACTCATGTTCAGGTTTGAAGGAAGTATACATACCTTCACAGACTCAAAACTAGCCTTAAAAGAAAAAAATGAAAGTCTACTTTAAGACAAGATTGTCCAACAGGCATACCAAAATCCTACAAAAAGATAATGCTAAAGATAAATCCCATGACAGTTATCTATCTCAATATCAATGGACTAAATACACCAATTAAGAGATACAGAGTGGCAAAATGTATCAAAAAGCTGAATCCAGGGGCTGGAGAGTTGGCGCTAAGTGGTAAGGTGTCTGCTTG
>PVKC010046874.1:0-11168 GCA_004027635.1 Crocidura indochinensis | reverse complement strand
AGAGAGAGAGAGAGAGAGAGAGAGAGAGAGAGAGAGAGAGAGAATGTGAGAGAATGAGAGAGTGTGTGAGAGAGAGAATGTGAGAGAATGAGAGAGAGCGTGTGGTTCCAAACTATACCCTTTCATCAAACTGGTAACCCAAGAATAGGAAGGGAGAAAATCCTTTGATCCCAGGCTTACAAGCAAGAAAACAATTTGAGAAAAACTCTTAAGCATTCCTTGTTTTTCTATGGCCCAGTTAGTGTCAAACAGTCTCATTTTACACAGGGCTGGCAGCCTATCTCAATCTGAAGGAGTTTTGAGAAGGCACTAAAGTGTCGGGCAGCCTTAGAAAAAAGCTGTTAGTCAGACCAGGTTGGGGTTACAGGCACAGTCACCAACAAAGCACCCCATTCAGAGGGCGCCCCACAGCTCTCCAGGCTGCAGGCAGGAAGAGGCTGGGCTCTGCTTATCTGAAATCAGAACAAAGAAGTGTGGAAGCAGGAGCCTCTTCTCCCTCAAGGTGCTGATGGGCCCATGGGCATGGGTTGTGTGCGAAAGACCCTGAGTGTGCAAGAACACAGGGCACCCCCCAGCACCCGTATTCCCATTTTCAAGGTCATCTGTGTAAGGAATTCTTCCTGCCCCACTAGAAAAGTCCTAGCAAGCGTGGACACAGTATGGCCCATGTAGGCATGGGGAACCGTGGGTGTGTCTTACCTGTGCAGTGCCTGCACCAGGCACAGGACAAGGGTGAGCACCGCCAGTGGAGTCCCACAGGACTCTAAGGCAGGGAAATGGGAATTCCCACAGAAGTGGCATATCTCCAGTTTATGATAACACCCTTTCCTCACATCAAAGGTGAGTGGGACCAGAGAACTTTGAACAGGACCAAATGAGGTAGCAACTGGAGGGGAAAATGAGTGTCAGCAAAACTTGATATTTAAATGCCCCTTCAGAATAAAATCCTTTCATCAGAGGAACTACAGAGAAGAGATTTTCAACACTACAATGATCCTTTTGCATCAGACCAGCAGCACAAACGGGTGAGCACCGACGTGGTCCACGTGGGGAGCACACATGGCCACAAGACCACATCAACACCATCTCTGCAGTGGCTGTCAGGCCCACAGCACTGAGCCCCACCTCTGACATGGCCCAAAAAGCCACACATTGGGAGAGAAGATGAGGGGCCTGTCCTGGCCACTCTCTGCCCCCTTGGGCTCCTAAAAAAGAAAATAAATGTGCTCTCTCCAAAGCTGGAAGTGGAAGGCAGCCTCAAACACACCAGCCGGAACACAGCAGATGCCTACATGCAGGAAAATGGGCTTTTTGTCCCTCTCTATTGTTTGTGGAGCTAATTCTGGAAGGTTCCTCAGTGTGCTGCTGGTGATCTAACTGCGAACTGGCACAGCTCCTCAGAAGGTGCTTTTTTACATTTTGGACAGGCAGCCTCAAGTGCAGCTTGATCCGGCAAACCCCTGTGGCCCAGACTCCTGCGGCTGCTCCCACCTGGACGAGATGCTCCCTTCGAGTAAAGCTGCAAATGACCATTTGGGCTTTTGGAGGAAGAGCCACCATAAGCAGGGAAGAAAAATTTCCACTGAGCAGCCGGGAGTAAGAATAGCTGAGGAGAGGACCAAAAAAACCGCAGTGTTGGACTATTTACCTACCACTGTCCTCACGGCTCAAGGCAGCCTCATGGCAGCTGCAGCGAGAAAGAGCTGAGCCAGGGGTGGGATACAGTCCCATCCAAGGGGATTCTCTACCTCCTCCCTGTGCTGATGCCCATCTGTCCCAGCTGTCCAGGAGGACACTTGGAACAGATGCAGAACCAAGGCCATTAAGTCAAGCGTCCTGCATCTTCACAGCTGGTCACACTTGATCAGCGGTGGCCACTCCAGTGTCTTCTGGGACAAGCAAAACCCTGCCAGCTGCCCTTCCTGTAGAGGGTCGGGCTGTGCTGCAGGTGATGTCTATTCCACCCCCGATGGAACTCTGAGACCACAAGCTGAACAAGAGATTCCAGGACTAGCCTGGGGTCTCAGATTGGAGCCACCCGCAGCACCAGGAGCCCAGGAAGGTCCTTATGCCAGGCCCACTGGTCCCCAAGAAAGGAAGTAGGTCACAGAGCCAGAGACACCCAGGCCGCTGCCTCTTGGCTCAGTGAGGCACCACCACTCAGGGTGAAGGGTGCGGCAACGCAGGGCAGTCTGGGGGATCGCTGCTGCACTTGCAACAAGGGACCTGGGTTCAGGGGTGCGATGAAGCCAAGGAAGGACCCGGGTGCGGGAGTGTGACGAAGCCAACGATCTGCGTGCGGCCTTTACTGCCGAGCCAATGTGCTCAGAGTTTTCCAGAATCCAAAGCCACCAACACGCTGCCCTAGACAAATGCAGTCCCTGTGCACCCTCTCTAGCATCCCATGGATGGTAAGTTGTTCTCCTTACAGAACCCAGACCCCCACTTGATTGGGAATGCTGACTCTGCATCACGGGACTACTGCTCCAAAAATAACCAAAGCTCACAGGACACAGTCGCCCTGAGCAATCACGGGAGAATTTCCTCTGGCACATTACACGATTTTCATCCCCTGGGTGTGCCCCACACCAGAGAACAATGCACCGTGCCGTGACTCACATCACACAGCAGGTGGGTCCAGGCTGGAACACTGACAGGAGAGTAGCGTGAATTAAGACTGGGCCAGTCATTGCCCGTACCCCTCAGGTCATGCAAATGTTTTCAGGGGCCTGCAATCCCGGTTCCACCCCACGTTTCCCCAGGATGAGTTGATCACTTCTCCTGCCAACACCCATGATTCCTAAAAGCTAAGAAGAGCTCACCTATGGGTGTGGACCCAGCAGTTCCGTGGTTCCCCTTGCCACAGAGCCTTATTCTTGGGGCTGTTACACAGAGACAGCTTTGGTTGCGTCCCTGAGTGCTGGAGAACAGGAACTTTCCCTCTCAAGATAAGGAGCCATCCTCTGAGGTAGCTGTGCACAGAAAACCCAAAAGGCAAAGTGTGTGGCTTTGCATGTGTGCATGTGGAAGGGTGTACATGTGTGAGGGGATGTGAGGAAACCCGTGTACTGTGAGAGTGTGAGGAATTATGAGGCTGTGTGTATGAATGTATTGTAAACGTAAGGGTGTGTGTACAAGACCATGTTTGTGGGGGTATAGCAGAGGGTAGATGTAAATAGGTAAGAGTATGGATGTGTGAGAGTAAATGAGACTACATGTGTATGTATGAATGTGTGAAAGTATATACTGTGAGAGTATATGAGCATATGAATGTGTGTGTAGTCATGTGTTTGTATGGTATGTAGATGTTTATGTTAGAGTGTATACATGGAAGTGTATGTGTGAGAGTACACGCAAGTGCATGAAGATGTGCGTGAGTGTTTGCCTTTGTGCCTCTGAAAATGCGTGTGTGCGTGTGAAATTTGAGTATGAACACGTGAGTGTTTGACTCAGACACAGGTGGGGAGAAAGGGATTCCCAACCCACTCTTGTTCAAGGTCAGCCTCCAAACCAAAAGATACCTCAAGTAAAAATGTTAGTTGATACTGAGTGCAGATTCTCTGCCAGGCACTGTTATGGGTCTTTGCAAAGGTGCCCCTATGACTATCAGCAGCTAGGAAAGACATTCAGGAGTGAATGGAAAAAGCATAACACAATTACGATAGACCATTTTGATTTAAATTTAATTCTGCATTTACTAAGATACAAATCTTACAAAATGGGTGTTGAGAGTGAATTCTATTTCAAGACATAATAAGGTGACATTCTTCAAGATTCAGTTTGAGATTAAACAATGCATCTACATGTTTACCTCAGAGCATCAATCTATACTTAAAATGAACCAGTACACAGGAGATGCTCCCAGGCTTTGCTTCCTCCAGCCCCAGTCCCACCGGGCCTGGTGGCCTGGGAGCACCTATGAGAGTGACTCCATTGTGGCAATCCAAAAACAGCAATAATAACAAAATGTAAATACCTCCACTCAAATATTATAGAACATAAAGTTACTTCAGTTCTCCATAAACACAATAAAAATTCACACTTGGATTCTTGAATTTTGAGGGGTTTTTTGTTTTTGTTTTTTTTTTAGGGGAGGAATCATACCCTGCAATACTCAGAGCTTCCACCAAGCTCTGAGCTGAGGAATCACTCCAGATGAGGCTCGAGTGACCACATAGAGCTGGGGAAGGAAACACACGAATCATGTGGGTGCAGCGCCCGTGTCTGAGCCCTACACTATCTCCCTGCTCCTCAGTCCTCAGTATCCCCAGGGGTTGCTTCAGCAGTTTGCCACTGAGCACCAATAGGAGGTGACAAGCAGAATCCACTCCTCTGGGTTACACAAAAGGCACCTTAAGTCAGGGCTCAGGGTCCTCTGGTGTGAAAGGGCCTCTGGGAAAACTGCAAAACTCACAGGAAGCAGTAGCTCTGATTTAGTGAGTGCAATCTCCACTCTCCACATTCATCTGAGTTGTCTCTGCACACTGCCCTGGAGCCACCCAGGAGCATGAGACCTATATCCTGTGGGACCTCAAATTCTATTCCCACTGCACATTGCCTTAAATCCTTTTCACTGGTTTCTGTCTGCAGCCTTCCCCAACTGCTTGTGGGCGAAAGTCTTCTCTGGTGCAAACCCCTCCTTCCCTCTGCCAATGGGAAGAAAACAAGAAGTAAACAGATGGGTATGCTGAGTCATGATGCATTACACTTGGAAACTGTGTGTTTTGTGTGTGTGTGTGTGTGTGTGTGTGTGTGTGTGTGTGTGTGCGCGCACGCGCGCGCGCGCACGTGTTCACACACACTCAAACAAATCTAAGACCCTTGAGACCACAAGTAAAACTGTTCTGGGCTCCTGGATCCCAGTCTGAGCTGCGGCCTACCCAGGGATGATCACGTGAAGGTTCCAGGAAATGTGTTGCAGGGTAAATAAGACCTGTCACTAGTAAAGGTTCAATTTATCTATTTTACAACCATCTAGTCACTTATACAATTCTTGGCCAAAAAGGGGCCCGGAAAGATTTCAGTGCCTATGGCCTATAAAGTTCAGTCCCTTGTGATTCCTTATGGACAGTAAGTGGGCATTAAAATCTCTCATTCTGTAAGCAGGAAGATGACCATAAAAATAAAGTCAAGGGACAGGAAATGATAGTACAGCAGGAAGGCGCACTTGTCTTGGAAGGCGCACTTGCCTTGCTCATGGCTAAATCCAGTTTTGATCCCCGGCATTCCACAGGGTCCTCCAAGCAGTGTCAGAGTGACCCCTAAGCAAAATAAACAAACAAAAAGTAAACAAAAAAATACAGTATTCAAAAAATATCCCAGTCATTATACCTTTTCACTTTCCAGAATTAGAATCAGTTGTATGTGACAAAGCCCCAAACTGCCTTAAATGAGACTGTAATTCTCTCACATGAAAAATCCAGACTTTGACAGTTCCATAGTACCCCCCCTCCATATTTTCTACAGTGTGAAGTTTTTCCTCTTGTGTCGAAGTGCCTCTCAGAGCTCGTCTCACATCAATGTTCCAGAATCAGGACAAAGAAATCAACAAAATGGGGCCGGAGCAGTGGCGTAAGTCATAAGGCATCTGCCTTGCGTGTGCTAGCCAAGGATGGACCTCAGTTCGATCCCGTGGCATCCCATATGGTCCCCCAAACCAGGAGCGATTTCTGAGTGCATAGCCAGAAGTAACCCGTGCGTCACTGGTGTGGCCCAAAAACCAAAAAAAAAAAAAAAAAATTCCGCAAAAGATGCTTATCCTTCCTTTTCCAGAACATGTCTCAACAGTAAGACTCCATGATTCAACTTCTTTCATAAAGAGGAGCTGTTCATACACCTACCTGACTACAAAGGAAGATGAGGGCTGGGGAGTTAGATAGCAAAGTACTAAGCTGAAAAAAAAAATGCATTTAGTTAGTGCCCCAATGGAAAATGAAGGAGGAATTGATCAGTGGGGAAACCAGATAAGCCTAAATCTGCACAAAAATCCACATCTAGGTTCTGATTTATTTGCAATTATCTACTTCTCCAGCACATCAGGGATGAACAGGATGGAGAGACATCCTGGGAACCCTGATGGACTGTCCTAGCCCAAGGGTCCATCTCACCCAATGTATCAAGGAATAAGCCTAGGTTTATTCCTTCCTAAGCTTGGAAGTTCTGCCAACACCCACACCCTATACGGACTCCCCAGAGACCACTCACTGAGCCAAGTCCAGTGGGAGCTGGCTCCTGCAGGGTGAACTAACTTTATTCGGGTTAGACTGCAAAGTACTGGGTTTGGTGACAGAAGCAAACAACTCGGTTTCCACTGAGGCTGTTTATCATGGCTCTTCTAAGATGCCCAGAGGTGGAGGATGCAAAGAGAAATAGGCACAGAAATAGGCATTTGAAGCCACACAAGACCAGGATGCAGAGCAAGTCTCTGAGAAAGGCTAAGGTAAATGACCCAAGTCTTGGGATTTATCCACACTTGATGCCCAGCCTCAAACCCGCTTCTTAATTTTATATTCAAGCAGTCAGGGCAAGGGGAGATACCGCCCAGAGCAGAACCTCACCCCTGGCTGCCTTGGACTAAGCTAAGCCTCCAAGCAGTACTGTGGAGCCTGGACCTAAACAGGCATCCACACAGACCCCCAAGGTCACCTAATCTCTGCTCATTCTACCTATGATAAAGAAAGCAAAAGTTCCTCTTTGAGGGGCCAGAGCAATAGGAGGGCTTTTTGCCTTGTACATGGCAGACTTGGTGTGATCCCCAGCATCCAATGTGGTTCCCTGAGCAGTGCCTGAGTGAAGAGCCAGTAATAATCCCTGAGCAATGGTATTCAAATATTTACTATCCAAATGTCTAGTATCCAGAATGGATTGTAGTATCCAAAAGGGATGAACAACCAATGACAAGCAGACCAGACCAGAACAGCTGTCCCAGGCAGAGCTCCACCCGCACATGCCCAGGAGGTCAGCCCAAGCCTGGCCCCAAGAGGCAAAAAGAAAGCCTGGTCTGGGGGCCCCAAGTACTTACTCCTAACAAAGAAGAGCCCTGGTCAAGGGAGTGCCAATGAACGCACCTGATTTCAGGTTAAATGTTAAATAAGTAATAGTCATTCTATTTTTTCTCCACCAAGAAAAAAATGCCTGGTGTTGCCCATGGAAAAGTTATCACAGATAGCTATTCCAAAATGCATATGGGTGCAGTGATAAAGAAATTACATACTTTATGATCACAACTCTGAGGAGTCTCTAATGGGAGCACAAGAGACTGTTACCGGGTAGACAAAACATTCGATGTTGCCATCGCATTACTCTGGCTCCATCTAACACACAAATAACCTACCAGCCACACACTGGTGGTATAAGAACCAAGGACAGATGCTGCATCCCTCCCTTCTACCACAGGAAGACCCCCAGCTTCTACTTGAGAAGGCAGCATTCAGGGGTCTCTTCGCCAGGGCCAGGCAGGCACTGTGTCCCCAGAGACAACCCAGGTGAGGGACTCTGGTCACACAAGGAACAATGGAAGTGTTTTCTGAGGAGTCAGTAATGACCATCAACACCCTGAAATCCAGGTGCACATTGAAATCTATTCCCTTTGCCACTCAGATACGTCGCGTGTGTTCCATGGACAAAAGTAGAAGCATCTCAAGGCCATGTGGGTCCAACACCACCTGAGACCTGAAGAACTTTGTGGCCTGGCCTGAGTCTTATGTCCCCTCACATGTTCTGGGGTCCACACAGAAAACCGGGTCCACCAGACCTCCCTCCTCGAGGGTACTATGGCAGCCAGGATTGGAATCAGAGGAAGAGGGCTCCCCCAGACAGCTTCACTTACCTGTGGACAGGTTTTATTGACTTACCCAGGTTTGAGGCATACCAGCTATGCTGGGAAAAGGGAAGGGCAAGTCCACTTGACTTAAGTGCTCTGGCCTGCAGATACAACTTGATCACATGTAAAGCCACAAGCAATGCTTATGAAACATGGTGCTATCGTGACTTTTTTTCAGGAGACACTGAGGTGCAGGAAGCTGGCAGCACATATGCTGTGCTGTGAGCAGGCCTGGTACTGTCCGTAGCACTAGGGACCCAGTGGTTCTTCCCTGGCATGCCAGTAGCCAAGCTCAGGACCTGGTGCATACAAGCAGATATTCCCCAAGGGAGCAGCACATGGTGACCATCAGGTCACAGAAACCAATGCATGTCTACAGATGCTTCTAGAGGCCTAGCATCTAGAGCTTTGAGAGAATCCTTAGGACTAACCCAGGCTGTATAAGAAGATATCAAGCTATCAACCCCAAACAAAAGTTTTCCCTCAAATTCCTCCTTCCCTAAACTTCATGTTTTTCTTTTAAAGAAAGGCAGACTGCCACATGCAGCACCTCATTTGGATATGCCCTGATTCTTAGAAGCTTGACTACCCTACATTCTACAAATGGACCCTGAGAGTTTGTTTGGAGGTTCTAGCAGGGGAGCGAAGCTACTCTTATACTCGACCAGAGAATGGTTCGTCTATATTTGTGGAAGGTCCTCCTCTTAGACCCAGCGTGCAGCTTCGGGAGGGACACACATGGAGCGGCGAGGAAGGAAGAGGACACCCGCCTAGTCAGTCAGATCAGCCAAATCAACCCTGATGATCATGGGGTGACAGATGTCACAGCCAGATCACTCTCACATCCTAAAAGAGTTCTTTTGCTATGTAAAAGCCCACCTGGATTACTGGACCTTCCCCCACCTGATATTGGGAATTGGTTTGAATAAAGAAAGGGCAGTTCTGGCTTGGGGATAGGCAGAGATTGCAGGAGGCAAAAGGCCACCTATGGCATGATTATCCTTCCCTGACTGGCTAGGTATTGTTTCTTCGCAGCTACTCTGTTTCTTCAGACCCTGCTGTGGGGAGTTTAGAATTACGGTACCTGGGCCCATCTCACGACTTGTGGGTTTTTATTTTATAACACTGGTTTATCCAATCTCTGAGGGACTGATGAGATGTGGAGACGCCTGTCCCCAATGGTAAGGTGTGGTAAGGTGGTACTACATGCTATGGAATAAATAGTCCAAGGGAAAGGAAGGGAGAGCGGAAATCGCATCGACATACAGAAACACTACGGGCAGGGTTAGGGTGGTACCTAACCCTCTCTCCCCTTAGCCTCTGGGCATACTTAGAAACCTTCAAAATCACATGTGTGATTCCATGCTGAGTCTCAGCTTTGAACTCTGTGACCAAGAGCAAACTCCCATCTCTCTCGGGACCTCACCACTTGCCCTAGGACACAGTTCCATGCCACTCGCCTCCCAGGGCGCACTCTGGAGACCAACCACACTTCCATGGAAAGTAGCAGAGAAGATGCCAAACAAGTCCTGCTGTAAAGGAAGAGGATTTCACAGACATGTGCAGCACTGGAGAGAAGAGCAATTGAGACTACCGGCTTTGCACCCAAGCACCCAATTCCCACTCAGGCCCTCACTGCTAGATCAGACCCCATCAGAAATGGCAGCAAGTAGCAAATTCCCCAAAGGCCATGTCCTGGGATGAACCTTGTCTTGCTTGATAGTCCCAGCTGGGTGCTGATCCACAGCTTCCAACTTCTGGCTCCCCACTTCATCCCGCCATCTCCCCATCACTCGCTGCACCCACTGTGGGTTGGAACTAGAGTCAGCTAAAGAAGTCTTAGAGAAAAGTGCTGGTCAGAACCAGGACCAAGTCATCAAAAGCCAACTTACTACCGCTGGTGCTTCCTCTTTCTAGGAAAGTGGCTCAACTAAGAATGAACGGTAGCATTATTATCTGTAATATAACTGCCATAAATTTAGAGTTATTTTAAAAGACCTGCTGTTGGGAGACAATTTCATCACACAGAAATGAATGACATCATTCCCAGGCCTCAGAACTGGCTTCAGCACATGGTTTAGGTTCAAGTGACGGGGGAGGCATGTATGTACGCCCTGGATGGCACAAAAAGCCCATGGGCAGGCAACTTTCACTGGCTCTGAGAACATGAGAAAGAAGCAGAGACGTGTCAAGGAGTATACATATCAGCTCCAGCCGAAGGCGAGTGAGGGGTCCCAGTCTGCATGCTTCAACTTTTCTGAGAGAAATATCCACACACCAGATACCAGCTGCAAATGCACAGGCCTCGGGACGGCTGGAGAAAGAGCAAGTTTGGAGGGGGCATCCGGATACTTAGCAATGGGCTCTCCACTCAGTCGGCACTTGACCCTGAATTCCTCGGGATGCAAGTTACAGGCATGTCAGGAAAAGAAAGATAACCACACTTGTTCCCAGCGCCAAGCAGCCTCCATCCATGCTGCAGGTCCCATTCATGAGGCTCTGAGTCACCCATGACTCAACTTCGCAGCTCCTATTTGCACACATTAGAAATCGTTTCTCCTGTGCCAGTAACATTCAAATGTCATGCATGTCCAATAATAAAACTCAGGCATATCTCTAGGTGGGTGTCAAGTTTTTTCAAAGGAAAAGCTCGCCTCAGGGATGTTCTGACATGGGATCACAGTAAACACACACAGCGGGAAAGTGGCCACAGACGTAACACAGCAAAACGCAGCCGCAGCCGTTTTACCACAGCTGAGTAAGAGTCAACAACACAATGGACACTGAGAGAAGGGTCTCAATTGACATGTGGGGAAAAAGTGATTGAGGTCCCAATGGGCCCCCTGCTGGAAAAGTGATCAGATTGGAACTTATACATAGGCCAGAGGTGAAGCTATCACATAGGAAAGAACAGAAGAGACGCCACGCCAAAGTAGCAGAGAGATATGCTGATCCAGCATATCCTCACACAGGAGCCCGACACCACAGAGCCCCTCCTCCCGACATGCCTGTGACTTCTTGAAGTGGCTTTGGTTTTGGCTGTGTGGCTTCCTGTGCCTTCACCTCAGTGAAAAATGTACAGAACCAAGCTCTCCGAGTACCAAGAAGCAGAGCTGTGACACTAAAGGCAACAGTGTGTATGTGTGCATCAACATGCATGTCCATGCGAATGTGTGCACCTGTGTGCCTTGGATGTGTTCATACACCTTCAGCCCAAAAGAATTCCCAAAGTGCCACCTGTTTAGAGTACTCTAAACTGGGGCCTGGGAGATAACATGGAGGTAAGGCGTTTGCCTTTCATGCAAAAGGTCATCGGTTCGAATCCCAATGCCCCATATGGTCCCCC
>PVKC010046873.1:0-11150 GCA_004027635.1 Crocidura indochinensis | reverse complement strand
TATTCATCAGGAAAAATTCTAGGAATTGTCATGATATTGGTTCAGTGATAAAAGCAACTGCCTCATATGCATGAGTCCTGGAGTTTGATCCTTATAATGCAACATTTAAAAATGACAATAAATACTATAAGGTGGGATTTATTTTTCATTATTGTGAATAAAGACTACTAAAAATTCTTTAATATTTGTATATAAAATATAGTCCCAGAGGCAGGAAGGACAATAATACAACAGGGCACTTACTTTGCACATGGCCAACCTAGGTTGATTCCAGGCACCCCAATGATTTTCCCAAGCCCCCTGAGGAGTGATCCATAAGCACAGAGGAGCAATCCCAGGTGTGGCCTAGAAACAGAATAAAAACTATTTAAAAATACTTACCGGGGCCAGAGAGACAGGACAGGTGGTAAGGCACTTGACTTGAATACAGCCAAACAACATTCTGTCCCAGAACTATGTATGTTCTCCTTGAACACCACCAGAAGTCACTCCTAAGCACAGAGCTGGGAATAGCCCTGAGAACTACTACTGTGTACTCCCCCCTCAAAGAAACAAAGAAACAAAAAACTTAGTCAATAGGAAAAAATAGGCATAATTAGAGAAATGATAACCTTGTTGACATTAGTTATATCATGCTTCACAAATTCATAAATAATATCTCATTGATCCTTGCCATCACTTTATGAAATTGTAATTAATTTTTTCCATTTATACATATAAGTATTCTGCTTATCATTACATCTCAAATCTAATCTAACTTAGACTTTATTGAACCAGGGAACATGGGAAAGTGATTTATATTTATATAATTTCTATATTGATTAAAAGCAGTTAAAATGCATGAAAATATTTTTATTAATTAATGCATCAATTGAACATGTGGAACACAGCAAAAGCAGTATTATGAGGCAGCTGATAGCAATGTAAGTATTCACTAGGAGCAAAATTCAAATAAATAACCGAATGAGACACAGTTTAAGCAGAAAACAACCTCACAAAGGGGAGCTAAACCAAGCAGAAGAAAAGAAATGATAAAATTTATACCAAAATTCAGTGAAATGTAAATTGAGGATGCAGAAATTGTTTAGTTTGGGCAGAGAGAAATATATATTCCAGGGAGAGTGTGGTGTTGAAAAAATTCTATGCATGAATCCTATAATTTATAGTATTGTAAATCACAGGGATTAAAATAAGAAAAAAATGAATGAGTACAGACACAAATAAAAAAAAAGTAACCCCCAACTAATAAGTAATTATACTATCTTTAGAACATTTTTGGTTCAGAATGTAAATGCTCACTTCAAGAGAATAGGGAATATTTAAAATTTAAGTTAAATATTAAATATTTAATAGGAATAGGAAAAATCAATTGAAGATCATATACATTAAAAGTAATTCAATTTAATGTTTTTCTTGTCTTTGCATACATCTATTGTGCTCATTGATTTTTTTTCAAACAACATGAAATTAAAATGCTATCTAATATGTATGACAGATATTTTTTAAAAGTATAATCATGTCTTACATAATCTTACCTTTGACTACAAAACAAGCAGTAGGAAGAAGGAGGTCTGCTGTGGGGAATAAAGAGACAAAAGTGATGCAAGGTAGTGCTGGAAGATTTTGGGCACTTTGCTGCAGAAGAAGATACAGTAACTTTACATACCAAAGTATAAACATTACCATTATCACAACCATGTTACTAAAATAAACTTAAACAAAACCAACTACTAGGACTCCTAACTGAATATGACAGTCCTTATAATTGACATCTGAAAAGGATCACTGCTTCTATGAATGGATTCAGAAGTAAATCTTCTATTTCTGCATCCTAAACTGGTCAGGAAGAAATAGTACTAGCATTAGTGGATTCAAGAAAATTTTCCTTCATCATATGCTGATCTTACGTTAAAATTCATGTAAAGGTTTTATGTGGTTAATAAAAATACACTGATAATCCAAAACAAAAACAAAGAATGTTCTTTTGCTGTGGAATTGACTCCACAGCTAAATGAGAAGATAGATAAAATGCCAGGTACAATACAAGGAGATTTGCTCTATAATAGAGTCATGGATTTATAGCTAGAACAGGGATGAGTCCTTGAAAAAATATGTTTTTCATCTTTCTCCTGGCATGACTTTGAAAAGAACATTTACTTTCTGAACTCAAAATGTTCCATATATTTAAGTTTCTAGCATTGTACAGCAAAGCCATGAAAGTTAACACTACTGTAACCATGCTACTTAAATTTAAAATATTCCAACAGCCTACTTCTCCTCCACTGACATCAAAACTAAGAACATGGTACAGCATCATAATAGGTTGTATTTCCCTTGTCTCCACTTTGTGACAGTCCATCAAATTTTTATGTCTTTTGAGTCCTTGTCACATTTAAAATACATGGTCATGTAGTCTATAAAATAGCCTTGATTTGGGTTTGACTAAGGTTTCCTCTGCATTATTCTGAGACTAAGAATTTAGAAAAGATACCCTCAGAGTATAACCTCCTCTTTAGTGCTTAGTGTCAGGGTCAACATATTAATATATGTATTAATATGTTTCACCTTTGATAATGCCTTGTGATATCTACCAAATTTTTCATAGTTAATTTTTTCTTTTGTAATTAACAGATATTTGGAAGTAATTCCTGATATTTTGAGAGATTAGTCATATTTCTTCCCTTTAAAAATAATCTTTAGTGGATAGTTTGATGCCAGAAAGATCACAGATGCTTTTTGGGAACACCTGAAAATGAACTACTTAGCTAACAAGAATTTTCCACTGAAATCTTTATTTGCTCTTCTGATAGAGGGTCAGGATGCCTGTGTTGCTTCCTGTTCGAAAGTATGGGAAAAAACTTGAAAATAATCACTCATAAAAGTAATATAAAGATTTATTGCTGGAGAGAAAAGAAATGGCAGAGAAATGGTGGCAGCAGTAGTAACTAGCGAAAGAAGCAGAGCAGAGGAGCCTGGAGACAGGAGCATGAATTCCCTGAAAAAGCCCGGCAACAGGACACTGGTCTCCTGGAGATGAAGCAGCAATTAGTAACCGTGTCCAAAATCAAGTTCCTAGGGAGATTTCTGGAGAAAAGACATGGAAGCAGTAGTGACCTTAAACAACAGTGGCAGGGATGGAAGCAGCTATGTGATTTGTTTTCAGAAACAGGAGTCTGTCAAGCAGTGGCACTGGTCAAGCAGCAGCAGGGTTGGGAACTGTGAAGTGTGATATGGGCCCATCTGTGTGGCTGAGCTCACAGGGACGGACATTAGCACTAAGGGAATGTAGCAGGGGCAAGGCAAAGTGAGGCAGGAGGGCCCCACAATTTGACCACATGGGCAGCAGCAGCATGGCTGTGAGACATCTACTACGAGATGGCCAACAGTAGCAGTGAAACAAGGAGGTGCACTGCTGGTGGATATCTTTTAGCCAGGCCTGGGCCCCTTTCCTGGGCCACCCAGGCAGAGCCTTGGGCCCAATCTACATTTTAAACTAAGGCTATTGCACCCAGAGAAAAGTGTGACCTTAAGATAGACAAGACTAGAGACCAACAGAAGGAAATAGCTGGCCACTCCAAAAATAATTCAAAAGATCAATGAAAGCTAAAGCTGGTCTGTTGAAAAATAAACTGGTGTCCAATCTAATTATTTATGCTGCAGTGATGGTGGGCAGCTATCAGAGACTCACAAAGAAAGGGAGAGACAGAAACTGAATAAATTGAATCAGAACTGAAAAGAGGAGGTCACCACAGAAAGTAGGAATGTAAAGAGTAATCAGAGATTACCTTGAGAAGCTGTATGTCACAAAATAAGATAACCTGGAAAAATGAATAAATTCTTGGACTTCTGTAACCTCTCAAGGTTGAAGCAAAATTATATGGGTACCTGAAATGAATATGATTGAGGAAATTGAAATGGTAATCAGAAGGCTTCCCAAAAATAAAAGCCCAGGCCTTATTGGATTCACTAGTGAATTCTTTCAAACCTTTATAGAGGAACTACTGCAATCTTTTTCAGGCTCTTCCAAGAAACTGAAGAAACACTCCCAAATAGTTTCGATGATGCTAACATCACCCTAGTAACAAATTATACATTTATATCCTTAGTGATATAAACAGGTTAAAAGATTCCCAACTAGTAAAGAGAGTCCAACAGTATATCGAGAAAATAACACAACATGATAAAGTAGGATTCATCCCAGAGATGTAAGGATGGTTTAATATATGCAAGTAAATCAAAATGATTCACCCTGTCAATAAAAATAATATGATTATATGAATAGGTACAAAGAATTTAACAATATCAACCCACTCATGATAAAAAAGAAAACTCTTGGGGCCGGAGAGATAGCACAGCGGTGTTTGCCTTGCAAGCAGCTGATCCAGGACCTAAGGTGGTTGGTTTGAATCCCGGTGTCCCATATGGTTCCCCCTGCCTGCCAGGAGCTATTTCTGAGCAGATATCCAGGAGTAACCCCTGAGCACAGCCAGGTGTGGCCCCTCCAACCACTACCCCCCAAAAAAACCTTTCAACAAGATGGTAACTGAAGAAACTTTACTCAATATAGTTAAAGCCATCTAGCAAAAGCCCATCGCAAACATTATACCCCTGGGGAAAATGAAAAGCCTTTCTCCTAAGATCTGGCATAAGAAAGATTGCCCCCTCTCACCTCTTCTATAATATAACACTGGAAGTACTGGCCATTGCAATTAAGCACGAAAAAGGACACCAAAGGCATAGAGATAGAAAGAAACTCTCACTGTTTTCAGATGACAAGATACTGTATTTAGAAACCCTAAAGACTCCACAAAAAATCATCTAAAAAGAATAAAATTGTATTGGTAATGTTGTTGGCTAAAAATTAATATGCAAATGTCAATGACTTTCTATAGACAAATAATGAAAGAGAAGAGTTTTTTAATCTCAGTCACAATTGTGCCTCAGAAAGCCAAATAATTGGAGTCAATTTAAATAAAGAGGTAAAAGACCTTACAAAGAAAACTACAAAACATTGCTTCAAGAAATAAAAGAGGACACAAAGAAATGGAGACATATACCCTGCTCATGAATTGGGATGATTAACATAATTCAAATGGCAAGATTTCCCAAAGCATTGTATAAATTTAATGCAATTCTTATAAGAATATCCATGAAATTTTTCAATGTAGGGGATCAAATGTTCCTGAAATCCATATGTAAGAATAAACTTCCATGAATGTCTAAAGAAGCCCTTGGGAAAACTAAGATTGGAGGGATAAATTTTCCCAATTTTAAACTGTACTACAAAGCAGTATTCATTAAAACAGCATGGTACTGGAATAAAGGAAGATACACAGATAAATGAAATAGACTTAAATATTCTGAGACAAACCTGCAGGCACATGATCAATTTATTTTTAATAATAGGGCAAGAAATACACAGTAGAGCCACAAAAGTCTCTTCAAAAATGGTTTTGGAAAAACTGGTCAACTACATGCAAAAAAGTTAACTCAGACCTCTCTTTAATGCCATGAGCCAAGGTCAAATTAAGATATATTAAAGGCCTTGATATAAAACCTGAAACCATAAGGTATATAGAGGAACATGTTAGCAGAACACTCCATGATTTTGAAGCTAAAGTCATCTTTAAAGATGAAACACCACTGTCCAAGCAAGTAGTAACAAAGATAAATAGAATTACATTAAACTGTGAAACTTCTGCGACTCTAAGGAAATTTTGAATCGGATACAAAGACTACCCATGGGATGGGGGAAACTATTTACCCAATACTCATCTGATAAGGGGTTAATATCAAAGATATATAAGGTACTGTTAAAAATAAGAATAAACTTCTAAATTCATCCAAAAATGCAGAGAAGATATGAACAGACATTTCATCACAGAAGAAATTCATATGTCCAGAACATACATGAAAAAAATACTCCACATCACTAATCATCAGGAAGATGCAAATCAAAACAGCAATGAGATATCATCTCACAGCACAGAGACTGGCATACATCAACATGAATGAGAACAACTAGTGCTGCCACAGATGTGGGAGAACAGACTCTGATTTGCTGCTGATGGGAGTGCCAACTTGTCCAGTCTTTTTGGAAAAACAATCTGTATATTCCTCAAAAAACTAGAAATTGAGCTTCCATATAATCTAGTGATACCACTCCTAAAAATATACCCTAAGAATTCAAATACACAATACAGGAAAGAACTGCTATGTTCATCACAAAGCTATTTACAATAGCCAGAATCTGGAAACAACCAAGCGTTTGCGTGGCTAAAGAAACTGTGGTACATCTAAACAATGGACTATAATGTAGTTGTTAGGAAAAGTGAAGTCATGAAGTTTTCTTTTATATGAATGAATGTGGAGAGTAATATGCTGAGTGAAATGAATCAGAGAGGGGGAGAGGAACATAGATTTATCTCATTCATTTGTGGGATATAAGAAAAATAAAAGATAGTATGGTAATAATATCCAGAGACAATAGAGATGAGGGCCAGGACATCTGTCCACGGTAGGAAATTTGCCAGAAATAGTGAAGCAGTGCAGTTAGGATAGAGAAGGGACCACTATGACAATGATAGTTGGAACTGATCACTCTGGGCAATAACTCAATAACTGGTTGTTGAATTTACATAAGTGATATGCATGGCACCCTTTCATTAATAATAATGAAAACCACAGTGTCTAAAGGGAAAAGAGGAAGAGAGGGAGACCATGATACAGAGGGGTAGAGAGAGACAAACAGAAAGAGGAATAAAATGCCTTCCTCGGAGGGAGGCAGGAGGAAACATGGGAATGAAACTTGGGACATAGGTGGTGGAAAATGCTCATGGATTAATGTTGGTGTACATTGTTAAGACTGAAATTAAATCATGAACAACTTTGTAAGCGCAGTGTTTAAATACAAGGGGGAAGAGAAAATTATTTTAGTGATTAAATACAAGGGAAAAAAGAAAATGGTTTTAGTGATGGCACAGTCACTGAATATTCAGAACCATAATTTTACACATCTAAAATGTCTATGTAGAGATCATCCAATGTAGATCTATGCATCTACCTTGTAAATTTATGTCTTAGTAAAATCTTGAAACTCACATTTTCTAGGTAGTATGAAGGCACAAAAGACAAATAAAGGTTATCTAATGAAGTATAAGGCATATAAATAATGATGTGGAACAAACTGAGGAGTTCTCAAATTTTGATTACTGAGCCATTTGAATTTAGGAAATCATTAATCATTAAGTTTGAAGATATCTATAGATACTCCCAAATTTGCATCTCCAATAGGTGTGAAAAGAACTTTCATTCAGGAGCTAAAAGAATTGACCACTTAGTTTTGATTAGGATTTATTAATGTTCTTCATGAATAATATAATTGAGAAATAAATTTCATGGAACAAATTTTTTCTGGAAGATCCTATGATGTTATGATACTGATCTTCAAGGAATATAAGAAAAGGAGATAGTCGATTTCTTGAGAAATTGTGAACATTCAAAGTATAATATATAGTGAATTCATGTATTTAAAATATATAAACAAGTAAGAATACTACTTGTTTGAGTATGTAGAACAAAGTTTATTGTGCAAGGCTTAAACAATTCAGCTGTTTCCTTTGATACATAATAATTAGGTTACGAAGCTCAAGTATAATATTTTTTTCTTTTTATTCCTCCCTAATCTCCCTGTCACACAACCTCAGATCTGTTCTCTCTACAAACTCTCAAGGAAGGCATCTTGATCAAGTATAAAACCTTCTTATAAAACTCTAATTCACAAATCTTACTATTATTAAGTTATGCTAAATATCTTATTTGAGAAAAGTTTTAGGAGCCAACAGAAAAAAAATCAACAGCAGCAAATCAGGAAATGTTTTTGGAAACTTTCCTTGTCTCAGTTATAGTTCTGTTCTGCATGCATTCATTGGTCTCGCTCAGGATCTATTTTAATTGAAAAGTACACTGGAAATATTAAAAAAGGCTTTTTCTAGTTAATGCTAAAACCTTGTTATAAATAAAATCCAGGAAAGAATGTAGTTAATTGATCTCAACAGAGGTTGGTTGGTTACTGATGTATTAACAAGGGCATTGTTTAAAATTAATTGTCCTAGGCTGGAATGAGTTTCAGCAGCTAAGCAAGTAACTTGCATCCCTTAGACCTGAGTTTGCAACCCCTCATCACACCTCCCCTTCCTCCAGAAAAAGAAGTTAATTGTTCTCCAACAGAAGGCAGAGGAAGGAATAGAAGTCTGTTTATATGAAACTGGTTGGATGTCAGAATATGTGGAAGGGTGACGTTTAGTCATGTTTAGTCATTACACAGAGATACGTTCTTTGGATGTTTATAGTTTTACAAAGCAAAGCAATGCAAATACCTTGATTTATATTTACTTGTATTTAATTTAGATTTTGCATGGTTTAGAATCCAAGTTTTAAAATTGCAGGGGAGGAGCAAGATAAAATGACCTTTTGTATTCTGTGAAAGCAATAAAAGAACTGTCGAGAGTATTGAGAAGTTGAAAATTTTTGTCCTTTACAAAAATAGGTAAGCATATAACAAGCTTTTATTGGTGTAAGGACCAACAAGGTGAGATATAGGAGAGGGATGGCTGTTTAAAAAGCAGACACTTATTCTGTTCCTCTTTTTTCCTTTTAAGACTCTGTGGTTTGCATTACACTGAAGGGATTTTGTGAATGGGGAAATGAATACTGGTGAAGTTGGAAGTGTTGGAACAGTGTATGCCTGAAACCCAACTATCAAATGCAAATCTCATGGTGATGTAATAAGAATTAAAAAAGAAATAGTGGTGAGGCAGAGCCTGAGCAATAGAACTGCTGGTAGCACTTGCCTTGTACATGCCCAACATAGGTTCAATCCCTAGCACCTAGTATGGTTCCCTGAGCACCACCGCGTATGGCCCCCCAAACAATATTAGAGTGGGCAAAGAGACCAGCGGTTAGGGCACTTTCTTTGCACTGTCGCACTAGCATTGCACTGACCCGGCTGGATCCCTGACACTCAAGGGAGCTGACTGGGAGTGAGTGATCCAGGAGTAAGTCCTGAGCACCGCTGAGTGTGCCTCCTCCCCAAATTGCCCCAACCCCCCAAAACAAGGAATCCTTAAGTGGTTATCTAGACCTTCCCTAACAGCAAGGGCTCCAATTCCTTCATGTTCCAGAATGATTTTCTGCTCTTCACCCACTGAGAAGAATAAGGGCCTTATTCCCTCCTGAATTCCAAGTGTGCCTGTTCCAGAGCATAACTTCACCATCAGCATACCACCCTGGCGAATTGAATGGAAGGCAAACATAGGAAGAGGATGCGGATTAAGTAAGCATGAACAGGATACAGATCTCTTAAATATTTTTAAGCTCAAATTTAACAAGTATTAAGCCCAATGATTCACAAACCATAGTTTTTAAGTCATTTTTTTATTTTAACACCTGACCACCAAAGCATTTTATCGTCATATTTATTGTACATTAGTAGTTACTTGAATCACTAAGTTTAAGTTGTGTGCATCTTATGGTCCCTTAGATAATTCCGTAACATGCTTTCAAATTAAGAAAATTAAAAACTTATAAGCATGTTTTTAATCATGGTGCTCAAATAAAGACATTAACATAAATAAATTAATTAAAAGAAAGGAAAGAAAGAAAAGAAAAAAGGCTGCATTAAGTGTCTTATAGTAGCAAAGAGGATAAGCTTTGAACTTAAAAAGAAAGAAGGCAAAGGCTTTGAAATCCCAGCTCAAACAGTTCTGGCTACTGATCTTGGTTTTTGCTTTTTTGTTTTCTTTTGTTTTTTGTTTGTTTGGTTTTTTGCACTTTACAGCTTTTCTTTTCTTCTTTTCTTCTTCCTCCTTTTTTCTTCTTCTCTTTCTTTCTTTTTCCTTCCTTCCTTTCATACTTTCTTCTTTCTTTTCTTTCTTTCTTTCTCTTTCTTTCTTTCTTTCTTTCTCTCTCTCTCTCTCTCTTTCTTTCTTTCTTTCTTTCTTTCTTTCTTTCTTTCTTTCTTTCTTTCTTTCTTTCTCTTTCTTTTTTTCTTTCCTCTTTCCTTTTGCACTTCCTAGCTTATTCTAAATCCATTCTGAAGAAACAAGATTCTCCTACCAGATAGTATTCCTTGTGACAGTCACGGGAGAAGGAAAAAAAAAAAAAGCATGAAATACTTGAAAAAAAAAAATAAAAAGAAAACTTCGTGCGGATCCTCTAGCAACCATTACGTGCTATTTCAACAACCTAAACAACAAAAATTCCTTTAACCCAGATCTCCCTACATTTCCACCCCTCCCCTTAGCACCCTATTATCATTAAAACCAGCCAGCCTTGCACCTGTCTCCACTTTGGCCCGCAGCCCGCCCACCCCGGCCCGATCCAGCAGCATTCATTGCACAGGGGAGCAGAGGCGAAATTCCTGCAACGGGCCACTTCCGGGATGGGCGTGGCTAAGGGCGGAGCCAATCCGCGCCGAGCGGGGCGGGGCTCCATCCTGCTCCACCTGCCGCACACCTGTCGGGCCTGGAGGCCTCGGGAGAGCCCCTCGAGCGCCCCCTCCCACTCGGCCTGGAGGTCAAAGTTCGCGAGCGGCAGCCAGGGGGCGGGGCCGCGTCACGTGACCCGGCGGCGGCGGCGGCCGCTGAGCTGTCAGTGTCAGTCGGTTCCGCGCCGCTGCGGGGGGCTCTGCAGCTCCATGCGGTTTGGGGGCGGAAAACGGGGCTCGCGGCCCCCCCAGAGGCGCCGCCGCGGCTCCACTAGGCTCTGAGGGAGAGAGACAGCGAGCGACAGTCGCCCCAGCCTGCATGCCGTCCCCGGCACCCCCCGATCGCGGAGCCCCACCATGCTCACTCGGGTGAAGTCCGCCGTGGCCAATTTCATGGGCGGCATCATGGCTGGCGGCGCCGGCTCGGAGCACGGCGGCGGCGTTGGCGTTGGTGGAAGCGGCGGCTGCGGAGGCTCCGGAGGCTCCGATCTGCCCCTGCGCTTCCCCTACGGGCGCCCCGATTTCCTAGGGCTGTCCCCCGACGAGGTGGAGTGCAGCGCCGACCACATCGCCCGCCCCATCCTCACCCTCAAGGAGACGCGCCGGCTGCCCTGGGCCACCGGCTACGCAGAGTGAGTGGAGTGCAGTTGCGTTGCGTTGCGTT
>PVKC010046872.1:0-11125 GCA_004027635.1 Crocidura indochinensis | reverse complement strand
TTTCTTTTTTCTTTTATTTTTCTGAACAGGGTCGCTATATTGAAGTTTTTGAACTTAATAAGCCTCCTTGTGGGGGCCTTGGATTTAGTGTTGTTGGTTTAAGGAGTGATAACAGGGGAGAACTGGGGATATTTGTACAAGAAATCCAGGAGGGCAGTGTGGCACACAGGTGAGGTTATCAGCATCTTAATGATTTTGTTATATATTTTGATTTTAGTGTGTGGATGGATTGGGCTATAAAAGAACTGTTCAGCGACTAGTCCAGCTCTGTGTTTAGAAGCAATTTCAGGCATTGCTCTGGAAGCACTATATGTTTTTGGGGACCACATGTTTATATTGAAATTGATCCATGGCTGAGTCCATGGTACATGTGAAGCTCATTCTTTACCTCCTATACCATCTCTCTGGCCATTCTTTATTGAGCCACATTTAGAAACTGTTGATAGAGTTGGAAGAGTTTAGGGAAATAAAAAAAAAATTTTTTTTTTTGGTTTTTGGGCCACACCCTGCGGTGCTTAGGGGTTACTCCTGGCTGTCTGCTCAGATATAGCTTCTGGCAGGCACGGGGGACCGGAAATAAAAATTATTAATGCATACAAAATGGAATATAACCTGTTAATGCCAGATATTATAAGTTGTTAACATTGATAAAAGGAGAGGCAAGTCTCCTTTAAAAGAAACATAACTTTTCAATGCAGCAATGACTTAATTGCCTTTTGCTAGGAAAATATGAGTAAATTTTTTTTTGTTGTTGTTTTTTGGGGGGGCTACATTTGTTTGATGCTCAGGGGTTACTCCTGGCTAAACGCTGAGAAATTGCCCCTGGCTTGGGGGGGATCATATGGATGCCAGGGTTTCGAACCGTGGTCCTTCCTTGGCTAATGCTTGTAAGGCAGGCACTTTACCTCTAGCGCCACCTCTCCAGCCCCAAGAATTTTATTTTTATTGTTAGTAATTGAACCTTGGTTGCTCAGATTTTTTTAAAATTGCCATACCCAGCAGTACTTAAATGGCCAATAGTGTTTGATTATACAAATTTTCACACATGATAAGTTGTACACTTGAGCCACATTCTCTGCTTGATGTAAATTTTATAGTTTTAGAGTAAAATAGAAAATTGGCCCATGGTAATTTGTGAGATGTCTTATTATACCAAGGCAACAGGTAAATATATACATCTTTGCTATTGTTTGTGGAAGTTAGGAACATCCAACGTGTAATGTTTTGGCTGAAGAAGAGGATGCCTTATAGCCTGGAGGGCTGATTAGATATAGGTAAAGAATATATTTTAAAACCATAGTAAAAAAATGCTAGTAAAGTATACATTCAAAACACAATGAAAATCACAGAAAATTGTAAGATAGAATCAGGGTGATAAAGTTAAAGCTTTGGGCATTAAATGGTATAAAACAGGGAGATAATAGGTTTTAGGGATCAGGTCTTGCATATAACTGACCTATGTGCAATCCTTGACATCACATTGTCTCCTTAATATCTCAGAGTATTACACAGTGTGGCCTTGGAGTCTAGTAACAACTCCAGGTACAAGAGGATCTGAGCTGAGCAGTCCATATCATCTGAATGAAATGCTGGCTAGATTAAGTATTACTGAGTTGAGCTCCTGTCTTTCTGGAACACAAATTAAGTACATACCCTCCAAAAGAAAGATATACCAAAAGAGTATTCATTTACTTGTGAAGTGTCAAATATATTTTTGCCCTCTTTTGATCTTCGATAGAGATGGACGATTGAAGGAAACTGATCAAATCCTTGCTATCAATGGACAAGCACTTGATCAAACAATTACTCATCAGCAGGCTATCAGCATCCTGCAGAAAGCCAAAGATAATGTCCAGTTAGTAATTGCCAGAGGATCATTGCCTCAAGTTATCAGCCCAATAGTTTCCCGTTCTCCTTCTGCAGCCAGCACTATTTCAGCTCATTCTAATCCGGTAAGTATAGGATTTTCAAAAGAAATGGCACATATTTTCTAGTTCATTTTGGTTGTCTACCAGTTTCTAGTTTATGAAGGTTTCTTGGAATATTGTGTAATTAATGCTTAAAGGTCTGGTTTTTAATGACCTATCATTTAGTAAAACTGACTATAGAACTATGTGGTTTTGTTCTTAAATTATAGAATTATATTGTTAAATTTAGTTGTCAGTGACTACATAGAGCTCTAATTTGGAAACCTGAAAGTCAGATCATTGTTAACAGGTAATAATTTTTCCTTCATCTTTTTTGGGGGAAGTTTTTACCAAGGATCTAGCAAATCACTGAATATATTAATTGGTTAAATATGGTCACTATAATGACTACGCTGATTGAAAAAGTGTATCAACAATAGTAACAGTCTGTTACAAGTATAGTAAATTAAGGGAATATTTTAATGTTCATTTAGTGTCTGAATTAGTAATTTAAAAAGATTTTGCAGCATTTTTATTCTGTGAGCCAGCACCTGTCTATAAACTAGTTCATAGACCAGCAGTAATAATCACTGAAGTAGACCATTGGTTTTTCATCCTACTGTAAGAGACATTAAACAAGTTGATACAAAAACTTCGAATGAAATTTTTGAAGCTTTTTGTAAACGTTTGAAGATTCATGTAGGAGCTTTCTTTTCAGATTCATTGGCAACATGTGGAGACTATTGAATTGGTGAATGATGGGTCTGGTCTTGGATTTGGCATCGTTGGAGGAAAAGCAACAGGTGTGATAGTAAAAACGATTCTTCCAGGAGGAGTAGCAGATCAGGTAAGCTATTCCAAAAGAATGTTTATGCTACTTTATAAATAAAATGTCTTCACATTTTATATTTTTGGTTAGGAAAGAGTAACTTTTCCTTCAGTAAGCTGTTGCCAAAGAAGCTATGTTAGAATCATCTTTCTGGCTTGCATATTGTTTTCTTAGATTTGAGAAGAATATCTTTAAAAGCACTTTAATACAGGGTTTAAAGCACTGCATTACATGTAGTCAACACTAGTTCTATCCCCAGCACCATATATGGTTCCCTAGCACTGCCAAAAGCACTGATCATTTAATACTGTTGGGTGTTGCCCAAAATAAAAGACTTTTTAAAAAATAAAAAGAATTGCCCATAAGATATAGTCATTGACCTAAAAGATCCACAGACTAGGTCCAATGAGCTGGTGGGTATCTGGTAAAGGAGGTAGCTGGTAAAGGAGTCTACTCATTGAACCAACTGCCCTACCCTCTTTAAGTATCTGATTTTCTCTGCTGTGACCCATATCTCTGTGCCATTCCAAAGTTGGCAGCAATTGTTGGACGAACTACAAAGGAATACCTAGTCAGCCAGCTACCCTGCCTCGGAAGGTATGCATCCTTTTTTATACCCAGGAGATCACACTTTCTTTGACTCCTTAAAGCCTTCAGGCAGCCAGACAGGCCATAAATACCCAGCAAGCATGCCTCTTAGTTTATATGGGATCTTGTGCTCAAGGTAAGTTATAGGCGAGAGACTCCTACCTCCCAATTACAAACAACTGAACACTCACTATACAGTATGTCCTGCTAGACCTTAAGTAATCTCTATCATGATTTCTGACTCCAAAAGAAAGCCAAGACTTTCCTTCCAGGGAAAGATTCTCAGGAGAGAGAAGCAACTGCCCAGCCTAGTATATGAAACAGTAATAGAAACAAAGTGTAGACAGATCATTTCAGCACAATCAACTGAAGATAGCAAAAGTCCAGGAGGACTCTCAACTTCATCAAATCTTTTTAAACTGTTTGAAGAAGACTTAGAAAAATTATACCCTCTGTATGTAAAATTGCTAGATATTCCCTATACCCTCATTTTGTTTGATCACTAGAGGAAGCTACCCTTTATTTTATAATTATAAAGCAAAGTTATAAACATACTCAAGATTTCATAGAGAAAGTGTATTATGGTTAAAAGAATTATATATTATTGAGGAAAGAAATGATCAGCATATCACATTTTGTGATGGTTCACTGGTATTATCGTTGCATATGAAACACAATCCAAGTTTATACTTAATAGTTTGTTATTTATATTACGTAACATTGTTGAAATATACAGGAGAAATTTTTAATGAACTTGCACATTATGATTAATAGCTTTAAGTTGAGATGTTCTGCTTTAGTAAGTTTGTCTTGGCTATGAATTACTTTTTATAAATTCTCTTTCTGCATGTGAATTTTCAAATACTAGAAAGTTTCATTAAAACAAGAAAGCCAGGGGCCCGGGAGATAGCATGGAGGTAAGGCGTTTGCCTTTCATGCAAAAGGTCATCGGTTCGAATCCCGGTGCCCCATATGGTCCCCCGTGCCTGCCAGGAGCAATTTCTGAGCATGGAGCCAGGAATAACCCCTGAGCACTGCCGGGTGTGACCCAAAAACCAAAAAAAAAAAAAAAAAAAAAAAACAAGAAAGCCAGCATAATCTCTTAAATTCATAAATGAAAAGTCTATTTAATGCCACTTTATCAGTAGCAGTATTGAGTGTCAATAGTATTTGAATTTTCTTTCTTTTAAAAGTTATCAAACTTTTAATATCCATTGCAAGTTCTCTAGATAAATATGATAGATGATATTTATTTTCAGAATAGTATTGAAGTTCCATACTATATTCATTTGTTACATGTTATTTTTTTCAGTTAATATTAGTTAAAATATTACTTAAAATTAAAATATGCATTCAGTTTTTCAATTGCAGTAGCGACATATCAAGCACTTTATATCCACATGTACTGATAACTTTTATGTTGGAAATACAAACCATTTCTATCATTATAGAAATTTCTAGTGGACAGTGCTCTTGTATAGAGGTTTAAAGATTATAATTCCATGCATATATCTGAATTTTGTCCACAAGGATTTAAATGGCAAATGATTTTTTAAGGGTAGATAAGTATACGTATACTTATATTACATATATACATATAAGTGCTGTCTTAATGTTTTTACCATTATTTGAATAATATGTGTTTACATTGTAAATTTGTGCTTTATCTTTTACTTAATTTCTTGAATCAAAAAATTGAGAGAAACCTTATATATTTTTATATTTAGTGGACAGAAATTAGTGAGGGATAGGGAGGTAATGGAAGTAATAAAGCGCATACCTAGAACGTGAAAGGCTGTGGGTTCAGTTTCTGATGTGCATGCCTCCCCCACCAGCACTGTCATGTAGATCCCTATTAGACCCCCAACACCACTGGACATGTCCCTTGATGATCCCAGATATCCCAGCATCACAGGATGCTTTAAAGAACAGTTTAAATTATAGTCACAAGTTCAGTATTCCATGATCAGCCATTAATTTTATTGCCCAATTTTATTTTTGTTCTTCTTATTCAGGATTTCTCTCAAAAAGTTATAATAATAATAATAATAATAATAATAATATTCCTATTATTTAAACTCTAATTATATAGCATGGGCGATTATGCAGTGGAGACCATATTCTAAAGATTGGTGACACAGATCTAGCAGGAATGAGTAGTGAACAAGTAGCACAAGTCCTCAGGCAATGTGGAAATAGAGTTAAATTAATGATTGCTAGAGGTGCTATGGAAGAAGCTGTAACCCCCACTTCTTTGGGTATGACCCTTTCGTCCTCTTCATCTTCTTCATCAGAGATGCGGGTAAGTAGGTGATAGATCATAGAACAGTCATAGAAAATAGCACTTATATTCATTGCCTTTTTATTTTGGATCTAAGCCTACTAATGTTCATTTATTTGTGGTAAGGAATAAAATTCAAATACAAACATTTCAGCACTATAGTATTTTTAAATTAACAATAAATTGTAACGCAGATGAAAAATAACTTACTTAATATTTTAGATTGCTGGTGCTGGAAGATAATATAGTGGGTACCACGTTTACTGTAAATGTGGCCATGAGGCTGCCAGAAGTGATCCCTAAGCATCGAGATAGGACAAATCACTGAAAACCACCAGGAGTGGCTCCCAACTCAAAACATATTAGATTGCTACATTAATTTTCTAAATAGCACACTTATAAATAAAGTGTTTTGATGTATGATAATTTTTTATAAATTAAATTAATTTGGTATTACACTAATTTGATATCTAGAATAACTGCATGAGGGAATACAGTGATTTAAAGGGACTGTCTAGATCACCTTTTGCCTCAGAGTATAGGAAGAAGAAAATAAAGTGAAGAGGGGGAGAGAGATAAGAAATAATGGGGGCCAAGGAGATTCAGACATATTGGTACTGATGATAAGGACAGAGTGTTAAATATCCAAACCACGGAATCAGTTACACAGAAATCACAAGACTTTAATAAGCTAAAAATGGCAGGGTAGACGTGTAGGTCTGGGAAGGAACCTGGGAACACTGAAGAGGGAAGTTGACGTTGACTGAAAGATTGGTGGTAGAACAGTGTATTTCTAATACTCAACTATGATACCTTTGTAAAGCACAGTACTGACTAAAAAATAATTTAATTAAACATTATACTTACACCTAAAATGTTTAGTTTTCTCTCTTTTTTTTTTTTTTGTTTTTGTTTTTGGGCCACACCTGGTGACGCTCAGGGCTATGACACTCTGGCTATGTGCTCAGAAGTCACTCTTGGCTTGGGGGACCATATGGGACGCCGGGGGATCAAACTGCGGTCCATCCTAGGCTAGCGCTGGCAAGGCAGACACCTTACCTCTAGCGCCAAAATACCTGCCCCTAGTTCTCTTTTAAATAGAAAGTTTTTTTTTAAGAACCACATGTTCCTATGCACCATATGGACAGGTATTCCTATCATTTCCTTTAAACAGTCAACTTCCAGTTTCTCTTTTTAAAGACAATAGTTGAGGAGGTTTTGTAAGTGGGTGGTGAATAAGCTTTATCAAAACTTAATATTATTGCTTTAAAGCGTGTCATTTAACATCATAGTTTTAATGTACATTCTTGGTCTAGTTTCTTGAAATTTTAATTGTTATGCTACTTAAATTGTAAAAGAATTTCTTTTTTTTTTTTTTTTTGGGGGGGGGTCACACCCGACAGTGCTCAGGGGTTACTCCTGGCTCCATGCTCAGAAATTGCTCCTGGCAGTCACGGGGGACCATATGGGGCACCAGGATTTGAACCGATGACCTTTTGCATGAAAGGCAAACGCCTTACCTGCATGCTATCTCCCGGGCCCCGTAAAAGAATTTCTATTCATAATTACAAGCATTCTATCATTGTTCTGAATAATATGAAAAAAGACAGAACATTTAAAAATTAATAGAATGTAGTAGTTTTTTTTAGATATTTCATGTCACAAAACTATAATGGATAAAACCACAATAAAATTATTTTATCTAGAAAGCTCTTAAATATTAAGAAGAGAATTCCACTAGATTTTTAGACAAGACAAAGCAAGTCCTACATTCTGTTTTCCATCAATCTACATGTATCTATATATTTTTCTGTTAAAATTTTTCTATCCATTTAAAAGTCCTTAAAAAATTCTAAACTTTTCTACATGGACTTTAAAATTTATTAGAACACTTTAAATCTCTATGATTTTGTTGTTTATAGAACTGAATCTGGTTGCTATTTTTGAATAGAAATAAAGATTATTTATAAAAGTATTTAAATGGCATTCTTGTGGTAAACAAAACATTTTATTCAGCAATATATAAATGAATGCTATACTGAAACCCACTTGATATAATTGAAAGCTTAGAAAATATCTAGTCTGTGCATATCATCGGTTTTGAAGCCTGTGCCCCTTTTAAAACCATTCGATAGTCAAATTGCCACCCTCTAAAATAGCACTCGCATAAGTTTTATTAAAAATAGAAAACACATTTGTTTCAATTGAAGCAGATTTCATCCTGTCATTTTCTTGTAATTATCTAAACTTTCAACTTTTGCTAAGTTTGCAAAGATAATTATGTGCAATAAAAACTCCAACTTTACTATAAAATTATATATCATTTTAAGTAGACTATCAATGAGATAGAGCCTCCTTAAAAAAATTTAGAAACCCCTACTCTATTCCCATTGTAACTGTTCATTCAAATCCAAAGACTATTTTGTTGTGATTGATCTCTCACTGGAATCTGTTGAGACTAAACTAGGACATAACACCAATCTTACTGATGACTTTTTGCACCAGTCCAATTTAGGGGCTTTGACTTTCATTTTAAGATGTAGTTAGTAACAATTCTTTATGTTAGAGAAATTCCTTTCAGTTCTCATTCTGGGAATGCAGAAAATCAATGTAGAAGTCTTCCTCGAGGGCTTAATTGACAAAACAAAGGGGAACTCTAAATAGTTCTATCATTTGCTTTCAAAATAATCATCAATGGCAATATATCTCTACAGTAGGAAAATAAGGCATATTTTAGCATAAGCATCAACTGTCAACTTATGAAAACAATAGTAGCATGTCTTAAGTGGGCATATTGACTTTTCCTTTCTATTTGGAATTTTACAAACTGTAATAAGAACAGAAGCTGTGCAATAAGACAAGTCTTCATTTGAATTCTTCTATGTTCAATTAGTTGCTTGGAAAAGGTTGTAATTTTCAGTTCCTTCAGGGAAAATTAGATTTTTTATGAAATTTTTGAGTTGTTCTGAAGAGCAATATGAATTAAGATAGGTCAGTAAGTTAGTGAGGTTTACATTAGTTATTCTTTTTTTTTTTTGCATAGTAATGTTTGATAAAATATTGAATCACCGGAAGATACAATTACAAAGTTGTTCATGACTGAGTTTCAATCACCCAGAAGTACTCACCCATTCCTCACTGCACTTTTCCCATCACCAATGTCCTCTGATTTCCGGAACCTTTCTTTGGTTCACTTCACTTCTGGCCTTTATGGCAGACATTTTTCTTTTGTATCTCTCTCTTAGATTTTTTCCTTTTAGACACTATGGCTTGCAGTATTGTTACTGAAGGGGTATCTTGTATCACTTTACCTCCTTTCAGCATTCAGTCCTTGTTCAGAGTGATTATTTCTGTCATTTTCGTGTTGATCTCTTCTCTGTCCTAATTGCACTCCTCTGCTTTATGTGGCAAGCCTCCTACCATGGACTAATCCTCCCTGTCTCTATTGTCTTTGGGTATTATCCTACAAATGAATGTGCTCATCTATGTCCTACTCCCTCCATCTCATTTTGCTCCATGACATAGAAATGTTATTCTTGATACACAATTGAGCAAAGCAATATATGGAAAGCCTAAATATCAAAATTTGATTTGAAAATGATTTGAAGGGACTGGTGAGTTAGCTCAAAAGACTGAGTGCTAAGTTTTATATTCAGGAAGCCTGGATTTGATCTCAGCACAGACAGTCCATTGAGCATTACCAGACACAACTCTCAGGCATCAAGTTGGAAGCCCCTGAACATTCATGTGTGTCCTTTAAACAAAACAATAATAAATATTATATTGTTGATTAAAATTAAAAGCATTAGTTCTCTGTCTTAACTTCTAAATTCTATAACAATGAAGATGACCCATAGCAGGTAAAAATTAACAAGGCAATTTTATTTTTAAAACTTCGTTTTAATTTTTTTTTGTTTTGTTTCTTTGGGTCATACCCAGCTGCTCCTGGCTTTATGCTTAGAAATCGCTCCTGGCAGGCACAGGGGACCATATGGGATGCCGGGATTCGAACCACCATTTGTCTCAGACAAATGCCCTACCGCTGTGTTATCTCTCTAGCCCCAGCAATTTATTTTTTAAGTTTTTTATACATATACAATAATGTTTAGCTCATATTTATAGACACAGTTTAATATCTTACTTTTATTTGAATTAAAATGTGATTATCAGTTCCTGTTAAGATTGAAGGAATAATCTCTATTACAATTCTTTGAAATTCTCTGACACTGATTTATATCATTATTATTTAAGTAAATGTTTTATACTTTTGATTATATATTACTTGTTTATGTTTTTATTTCTTTGTATATTTATTTTAGGTTGATGCATCTACTCAGAAAAGTGAAGAAAGTGAGACATTTGATGTAGAACTCACTAAAAATATCCAAGGATTAGGAATCACGATTGCTGGTTACATTGGAGATAAAAAATTAGGTATGCTTAAACATATTAGCATTTCTTAACTCAGAAATCGACTCCAATATATTTAGCATATGAAATGTAAGATTATAATTTTGTATTTTCATGTGGTTGTATAATCTGAAAATTTATCAGGAATATATTAATTTTGAGTAATTCAGATTAATGCTTTTAAAAGTGAGAAAATTACATTGTTATGTTCTTGAGCTTAAGTTTTGACTTAATTTTTTGGGTGGCTTTTTTATTTATATTTACTTGAAAATAGTATTTTTGGAGGTCTGAGGTTGACATACTTGAATGTAGTTGTGAATAGTAAAGTATTACCTATTTTAAATCTTAGAACCATCGGGAATCTTTGTAAAAAGCATTACAAAGAGCAGTGCTGTTGAACATGATGGACGAATTCAAATTGGAGACCAAATTATTGCAGTAAGTAACACGTTAATGGCAGCTTTGCTGATTTTCATGGTGGAGTGTATTGCTGAAGTTTACTTAGTTGTTTGGTTTGGTTTTTAAAGCACATCTAGCAGTGCTCTTGATTTTGTCCTGGGCTATGTATTCAGTAATCATGACTGGAGGAGCGTTGGGTTCTATGTGAGGTGCTTCAGAATTAAACTTGGGTTGGCTATGTTGTCTGTGTGCCTTATCCTCTTTTTGTTTTTTGTTTTTGGGTCACGCCCACTGACACTCGGGTTGCTATGTCCTCGGAAATCACTCCTTGCTTGGGGACCACATGGGACGCTGGGGATCAAACTCTGGTCAGTCCTAGGTTAGCTTGTGCAAGGCAAACACCCTACTGCCTGTGTCACCTTTCTGGCCCTAAGTTCCTTATCCTTTACAATCTTTCTGGCCCCTATCATTCATTTAGTCTTAAGAATTATTATTAGCTCTATACTAATTGAACCTTTTTTTGATTGAGGCTTTTATAACTTACTTTATTATTTTGTGAAGAGTAGCACATCTATACTAGTATATGTAAAGTGGAACTTTTTCTTTTCATTATTCTTGTTGCAGAGTCAGAGACTGAACTTAGGGCCTCCCATATGCAGGGCATATTCTCTACTATGGGCTAATTTCCTAGTGGATAACTTTTTTTTTTTT
>PVKC010046871.1:0-11171 GCA_004027635.1 Crocidura indochinensis | reverse complement strand
TTAATGCAGAGAGATCACTATAGAAATTAACTTGGACAAACTTGTGCTATTTTGCTAAATACCTGAGATTGTTAAAGACTGCAGATCAGGAGGACCTGTTACCTGAAGATACTTTGATATCTAGAATCAGCAGGTCCTGGATTTTCAGTTTGGTATTCATTGTAATCTCCTTTTATTTATCTATTTTTCTGATCTCAGTGGAACAGTTCCTTTTTCTGCATTAAAGATTTAGATACAGGGACTGAGCAATAGCACACAACCAATCTGAGTTTGATCCCTGGCATTCATATGGTTCCCTGAGCACCACCAGGAATGACTCCTGAGTCACTCCAGTGGTCTGGATTTGACCCAAAAACTAAAATTCAAAGGAAAAAATTGCTTAGATACAAGTTTTAGTATTTTTAAATTTTGGAGGGGTTAGAGGTGTTGACCCACACTTGGAAGTGCTCAGAAACTATTACTGCTCAGAAATGACCCCTGGCAGTCTTCGACCATATGTGGTGCTGAAATTCAACCAAAGTCAGCCAGAGGAAGCAGCCACTTGTATGGCATGTGCCCTACCTCTTTGACAATTTTAAAGCCTATAACTTTCTTATTGAATTGGTGTACACTCAGGACTGAATGACTGGTCCAATGAAATAATTGGTAATAAGCTTCTGAGTTAAGAATTTCTCAAGAAATCCTAAAGACAGAATGAAAAAGAAAGAAAGACAGAAAGAAAAAAAAGGGTCTCCATCTTCGATATATCAATTGTTACTTTTGTGGGAGGGGTTCTAGAGATTAAATGAAGATTACCTTTGAAGGGATATTTTCTCACCCAGTCTTTTATCTTTTGTACCCTCTCCTTCTATAATGTTCTCCTTTATTAAGGAGCAGGGGTGGAAGGAATAGGGTGTCAAAATATAAATAGCATGATTTGAATTGGCCTGTTTCTAAAGTGAACTATTGACAGTAAGAAATAAGAAAAATTATTTGTAATTTAACAGCAAGATTTCTCTGGATAAATTCTGTCAAACATAGACCATATGACTGCAACAAATGCAGCACTGAAATTAGGACTAACTTTTTTGATGGGAGCCCTGCTTACAATTGCCAGGGTTTTGATTGTGTCCCACTTGTCCCACACATATAAGAACAAAGTAAAGAGAAGATTGAAAAATTTTTTAGAAAACAGCTAGCTTCCCTCCTCATGCTAGAATTCTCAAGAAATAAAAAACAAAACATTTATTCACTATAAACACCATTTTCAGCAGGAAGCAACCAGAATTAGCTTGACACACCAGTTTCTATAGTAATAGAAGGAAGTAGAACCAAGGATTTTGTTCAGTGGTAGGGTACTAATCTAGGATTGGTCCAGGTTTTATCCCTAGTAACTCAAGGCCTCTCATGATGTATGCCTGAAGGCACCCCACTCACTAACAGGGTGCTCCTGATAGACACAGTCATTTCAGGGCCTGAGCAGCATTGCATTTTCAAAAAACCTAGTACTGAACTCTGATAGCCTGATTAGTAAAAAAAAGAAAAAAACACCTGGGCTGGGGATTCCTGCACCCCCACTCAAATAAAAAACCAAAACAAATAGAAGAATTTAACAGTGAAACTGGCTTTAAAGAAAGTTAGAACTGTATTCAAACAAACAAACCAACCAAAACAAAATAGCTCTTGTGGGCCAGGACAATGGAACTTAACTTGTCATTGTCCTCAAAGCCAAAATAAAAAGACGTGTGACCTCAGAAACATTTATCTGAGGTTGGCAGACAAGATGGCCTGTGCTTTTAGGAAATCAGTTTACAGGAATTATTTTGATTCACCCACCAATTTGCAACTCACATTTTCTTTAAAAAAAATGTGCTTCCTATTCTCTTTGTCTATTATGACCATTTCTTGTGACCCTGCAAACAAGATGATTACTTTGAGGACAGGACCCTGCAGTCTTCCAAGCTACTCACCTGCTACCAATAATGGTCATTCTTAGTCTAAACTGAGAATGTGTTTCTTGATTGATGGCAAGAGGCAGTAGAACCAAACTTTTGTGGTTACAAGCATGCACCAGCACGTGCTATTTATTGGCAGACATTTTTTAGACTTTGTGGTACTTTATGGTACTTTTACTTCGTCTCCAGTCTATTGAAAAATAAATTTAAAATTTTAATTTTAATAATGCTCCAGATTTAAGATGTTAAAAACTCAAATGCTTTCTGATAAACCTATAGACTATAATTGTATTTCTCTAGAATTATTATATATTCAAAATTCCAATCAAATATCAAATATCCCAAACAAATATATAGAAAGTTCCAGTGAATTATATCATACTTAAGACTTTAAACATTTGATATTTTTCTTTAATAGTAACTTTTATTTTATTTGGATACCTAGTACAAAAGTTGATTTTTTTGAGGAGATGGAGCTATAATGTACAATGGGTAGGACATTTGCTTTGCTTTGCATGTGGCTAATTTAGGATCCATCCCCAGCATTCCATACGGTCCTCTGAGCAGCATCACCAGGAATTACCAGGAGTAATTCCTGAGTTCAAAGCCAGTAGTAATAATCCCTGAACATCACCAGGTATGACCTCAAGATAGAATGCCTGAATATAGGCAGAGGATGGGGGAGGCGGGGGATGGGGGACTTTGGTGGTAGCAGTGTTGCATTGGTCAAAGGGGGGGTGTTCTTTTCTATAAATGAAATCCAACTACAAACATGTTTGTAATCATGGTGCTTAAATAGATATTATTATTAAAAAATAACCCCAATGATTGGTCATTAGTTTTGCATATGGCCAACCTTGGTTTGATTCCTGCCCACCCCATATAATGCCCTGAACACTTCCAGGAATAATCCCTCTAAGACAGCTATATTTGGCCCCAAAACCAAAACTAAATTAATAAAAATTGATAAAAACATAATTCATAATTAATATCATATCAGATAATCAATTTTTAATTTTTACATACATTCTATAGTTATTTACAAGCTTCTATAGAGTACAGTATTTTCTTTCATTCTGTAGACAATAGCTTGAAAATAATTAGCATGTGTGAATACAGGAAAATGCCTTAATAAATTCAGGGAAGTGGAAATGCCTGAAATAGAGGGCAGGCTGGTTAATTGGGAAAGTATTTGTGTTCCCTCTTGCTGCATGGAAAGTCTCCTAGTGGGTTACTTAACCTTGATGTGTTCACATCTTTTCTACTCAGTGAGGACATGGAAACTTATGAAGAACCGTCTTAATCAATTCAATTAAGTTAGCTTTAGCCATGGGCAAGTCACAGAATCCCAGTCTTAAATTGGTTAAGACAGTAAACCTAATCAGCTCATGTGATTGAGAAGTCACAGAAGTAGCTTTGGCTGTTAGGTCAGTCTTGATACCATCATTTTGCTTTCACCTTTCTTTTCTCTATTTTCATTACATCTGCTTTAGCCTAAGGCTATAGTCTGAAGCCAGCTGCTAATGACTTCTGTGACCTCCATATTTTTGTTTATGTCCTTCTGAAAGAGACAGCAGAGCTCTCAGGAGCAGTCCCAGAGCTGTAAAAAAATACGTTAGCAGCCACTACATTTGCCACATCTCAGAGGTAGAAATAATGTCTCTTGCATTCTCTGGAACCAAATGTGGTCACCAAATGAGAGCAAAGTGGACATGCCAGAATTGTAGGCATACTGAAATACTCAAACTGCATGGGGGAGAAATGTAGATTGTATGTTGCCAAACCCAATAAAAATGAAAACAGCTCCGTCTATCTGGGGGTGTAAAAGAAGAAACTCATTTCATAGGTAATAAAATCAGGCAGAGGTGGGAGCCCTGGTCTCATAACTTTAAAAGCAGATCAATTTAATCATCTTTCTTGGTCATCATTTCAACAACTTCTAGAACGCATCGTAAAGGTTTGGACACAGGGGTTTGCTTTTTAAAGTGTTAACCATTTCATTTGTGAGATTTTATCACACACCTTACTCTGTCAGCTATTCTAAGAAGCACCAGGGATTTAAAAGTGAATAAAATGCAGCCCCAAACTTTAAGGAGCTTACCTCTGAATAGAGCCTCTGGACTGCTATCATCCTTGATTAATTTCAGGGGCAAGTCCTTGTCAGATTCTCAGCCTGATTGTTTACAGGGTCAAAATGTTAAGCTTTCATAGCCGCACATGAGCATATGGAACTTATCTCAAAAGGAACAAGTTTGGAAAAGGCGGAAAGATTTTGGATAAGAAGTATGTAGTCAGTAATAGAGACCAACACAGTTAGTTTTATCATGTTAAAGTCAAACATAGGAGTCTAGAAAAAAGTTGGTATGGGGGTTTTAAGCCTGAATTGTATTCCCTGGGGAGTCTGGTATGCACTGCATTGAAAATGGTTGCATCAATTGACCACAGTTGATAACTTCTATTGGGATGCCCTAGGGAGGAACCTGGAATCAAATTTGTCTATAAAAACACCATTCTCTCTCTAGGTATTAGGCCCCATTGATCATTTGGAATGCTTCTTCCCCTGGCAAACTTCCTATTTTAATTGCTTTCTTACTATATAACTATTTTCCTTGAGTGGTGGTGCAAATCCCTTAGTGCTTATAAAGCCTACTTTGGTGTTGAAATGACATTTTGTGGGTAGGGTAAGATTCTAGACTCGGACAAGAAAGAACTAGGGTTAAATTAAACGGCTTAAAAGTTATATCCATTCCTGTGGCTGCCACTCTCGATTTCATAAAGTTTGAGCGCAGAAGAGGCAGAGGAAACTTAAATGTTTTGAAGCAAATTTGATTTTATAATAAAAAATACAGAAAAATAAGTTTCTGATGTCAGAACTGAAAACATTTGTTTTTGCCTTGTTTTCTGTATTTTCGGTTTGAAATAGCTTTCTACACATTTCACTCTTCCTATGGTCATTATATTTGATGTGAAGCTTTGATATGAATAATATGGTTGGTGCCTATATAAAGATATTATTTTAAAAAAGAATAATATCGTTGATCCTGATTTTTGTTTGTTCAGTCACTCAGTGTTTTTTCATTGGTGAGTTTAGATTGTCAACATTTGGTTGATTATTGATATGTAAAATTGACTTAATGCCATTCTAGTTTTTGGTTTTATATTTCTGTTCTGTTACCATTAGTTTCTGTCTTTTTATGTTGATGTGAGTCTGTTTATGTGGATGTCCGTCTAGTGAGTCTATTTTTTTCTTCACAATCTCTGATCTATAAATTTATTTGTGGTTACTAAGGATAGCATCAAATTTATTCTAGCTAAAGTAATTTATTTTTGATAATAGATTCAATTATACTTTCTCCCCTTTATGTTTTGTCGTTGTTATTTATATTTCTGCTGCTAGTTATAACCTTTTTGTGTCCTTTATTCACACAGAGAAACTCCTTTCAATTTTTTTCTTTTTTTTTCTCTCATTTTTTTAATTTCTCTCTCTTTTATTTTGGTGGGCCACAGGAAACAGTGCTTAGGGATTACTCCTAGCTTTATGTTCAGGGATAATTCTTGATGGAGCTCAGGGGACCACATGAGATTGGGGATCAAACTTAGGTTGACCTCAGTCAAGGTCAGAGCCCTATTTGTTGTATTAATACTCTGGATCCTCTTTTTAAACAGTCTGTGTAGGACAGATCTAGATATCATTATCTCAAATTTTATTTTTCCAAACAAGGTGTTTATTCATCATATTTGAGTGATAATTTTGTTGGGTCAAGTACTTTTGGCTGACTTGCTTTACATTTTTGCAGTGTGAAAATGTTATTCCATTGTCTCCTGTTCTGTATGGTGTGTGATGAAAAGTCTGTTGAAAGTCTGAGACAGATGCCTTTGTGTGTTATGTTTTCCCCTTTCAATATTTATTTTGCATCATTGGCTCTTGATATTTTAACTAATGCTATGGCTTGGTATCAGTTGCTTTCACTTTGCTTCCCAGACTCTCATGGCTTGTTCTTATATTTTTTATTAATTTTTATCGTGACCAAAGTGAATTATAAATCTTTCACAGTAATATTTTAAGTACATAGTGACATTGAATCAGGGGGATTCCCACCACCAGTGGTGTCCTCCCTCCACCCCTGTTCCCAGCATGCATCTTATATCCCCCTCCTTTGCTTACTCTTTTATTAGGTCTTTAAAGTTTTTGCTGTTATTTCTTTTAATATGGTCTCTATTCCCTTCTATCTACTTTCTGGGAAAATTCATTGTCCTTTTATTTACTCTTGTAATGAATTCTGATATTTTTCTTTCTTCTTCCACATGAATCATTGCTGTCATTTTATCTTTAATTTTTTTTGCATTTGTAATAAGGCTCTATCCATCAGTGCTTAGTGCTTACTCCTAGCTCTGTGCTCAGGGATCATTCCAGGTTGTATTCAAGGGACCATATGGGATGTTGGGGATCAAACCCAGGTCAACCACATGCAAGGAAATCTCCTATTCATTGTAGTATGGCTCTGGCCCCTATGTTCAGTTTTTGTATTCTTTCCTCTATGTGGTCTGTTTGAATAAAGTTCCATCTAACATGTGCTCTTCATACCTAGCATCTTTGGAATTTTTAAATATCTTCAATCTTTCTGTTTCATAACTCCTTGCACCAAACTTCCTATAGGTCAAACTCTACAGAGTTTAACTTTTCAAGGACAATATGGAATTTCTTTGAGTCCATAATTCCTTGTAGCTCATTTTTGATACCTTGAAACCTTCCTATATTTAATTGAGACTCTAATTTTGTTAATTTTTGTTTTGATTTTAAATTAGTTTGTATCACCTTGATTTTGTTTTTGTTTGTCTCTGGAGACTTAACATCCTGTTTCCTCATATGAATTAGCTTCTTTTGTCTCCCTGTAGATGGTGCTGTGGTTTTAACATTGTGGCTCTTGTTATGTGGTCCTGGTGGTGAACTGGGAAGTAAGGAAGAGAATGAAAAACTGACTGATCACAGAGTTGCTAGTTGTAGTAGGTCAGAGTGGAACAACCCAGAAGCATAGCTTTACATTTGCTCTTCTAGCTTTAGGCCACACTTGATCCCTATCTTAGTAAAATACTTTAAAAGAATCCAATAAAACTCGAGTCCCAGGTCTTAGCCTCTAGTTTGAAGTCAGATATCTGACACATTAATTTTCCCAAAGGAGTCTGATAGGGAATCTGTTTGTACAATTGTTACTAGCCTAAAACACTAGTACACCTTTCCCCCAGTAGTTTTTCCCAATAGCACAGTCTATCACTCATATGTGGAAGCTTGCTGATATCACAGATTATAATGTCTACAGTCTGTTCTGCCTTAGCAGGGATCGGTTCCACCAATAGCATGCTGACTGTTGCATGCTGTGATGAATGACTTCCCTGACCCTCGGATAATTCTGTGCATCACAGTCACCAACCTGCATGCAGAAAGGCTTGGGTTTCTCAGACAAATCAGACTATGAACCCATGAAGGTTTACTGCAACATATCATTGTTTTCTGTTTGTTCTTTAGTGACCAGGGATGCTTGGAGTCTAGTCTGCCATATCTCTGGAAAGAAATATAGGTTACATTTCTGGAGAGCTAATTTTATCTCAGCCTTTGTGCAAGATGCAGTGCAAATGTTAATAGTTGGCATTGCAAAGAACTAATATGTAGAAGCTGCCAATTTCTGTGATGTAAATATCACTATGGTCAGTTGCAAGTCCTAATAGTGATGTCAAGAAAGAATTGTGAAAAAAGAAAGAGAAAGAATTGTGTTGGGAAGAGATATAATCAAAAGGCTCTTGGAGGCATCAACTCAGAATTGCCACTGAACAAATGGTTTACTTGTGCTAACTCCCACTATAACATTATGATTCAAGTACTGAAATAATCTCATTTTAAAGATGTGAAAATCGAAGCATTGAATTTTCCTATACTGTGCAATTAAATAGTTGGGCAGCAAGAATGTGTATACAAAAATCTGTGATAAATCCTTGCTCTTAACTACAATGCTAGTTGTATATTTGTATACAATACATATATACAAATATTTGTGTATTTGTATAGTTGCATATTATCTGCAACAATTGTAGTGGCTTTATCTTCAAAAATTTGGTAGAGATTTTTTTTTGTGTGTGTGAGCTCAGAGCTTACTCCTGGCTCTTCACTCAGGGATCACTCCTGGTGGTGCTCATCATATGAGGTGCTAGGGATTAAACTCAGGTTGGTTATGTACAGTGCTATTGCTCTGACTCCAATATATATATATATATATATATATATAAAAATATATATATATAAAATATTTTATATTTTATTACTTTATTTAAACACCATGGTGTACATAGTTGCATTATTTGTCTCTGCCATTTCAAGTTTCAACATCAATCCCACAATCAGTGTAACACTCCCTCCACTGTTATCCTGGATTCCCATCCATCCCCAAGCCTGCCAGCTTGGCAGTTATGAAATACTTTTTTATATTGCTTGTTTACAACTAAGTGATATGGAGTTTTTTGAAAAAAATCTTTAGCAAAAGAAAATTTGTGAAAATTGTTTTGGGGTCATTAAGTCATTGTCTGAAGCTGTTTGTAAGTTGTTGTTAGACGATCATTTTATGTTATTTAGTTTTGTTTATTAGCCTAAGGTGACATCTAATTTGACACAAATTTGACAATTTGCTGTGTTCCAACCGTGGTGTAAGTATCAAAAACTTTTGGAGGTCACACAATCACATATGCAGCCACATGCTCCAGGAACTCCAAGTTCTGTGGCTGATATGACAGTGACTGTGGGACATGTCTGTAATTGTCACTGGATGTGTCTGTGGCTTCTGGAAATATGAAAAGGTGGGAGGAGGCTGTCCGCATCTACTCCAAGTTGACTCTAGATTCTAAGCTAGTGTTTTCAGTCCAAATACTAGGATGCCTAGAGTTTTAGTCAGTTGGGTGACTTTGCAAAGAGTAACATGATGAAGTTGGGTTGTTGACTGGCTCCAATATTTATAAGAATATGGATATGCTGAATGTGGAAATTGTAAAGCAGAAATATTTGTATTAACCTTATAAAATTCATGAAAGTTTGTTTTTATAAATAATGAGGAGATATTAGGGAATATAGTAGTGCTGATATGGGGTAATACTTCAAAGATTGAATAACTTATCTTAAAACAGAAAGCTGTAAAATAGGGAAAAGCTGTAATTGAGTGGCGATCGAGAAGGTAAAACTGTCAATAGGAACTGGTAACCCATGCTCCAGGTTGTGAGTCATTTGCTATCAAATTAGAAAAATTTCCTGGACCACTTCTACTCTGATTTCCTAGAGATGTTTTACTGTCTGCTCATCTGCCACTGAGTTACAAAGAGCATCTTGACCTCAATATATTTTAAGAGGGGCTATTTTCATGAATTAAGTCCTTGATATTGCACTTTCTGCTCTGGGGGAAATATGTATAATATTTTTTATAAAGAGCCTACATTAACACAGTTTTTGTGTTTAAAAGACTTCTGAATCAGATTTGTGTTCTTTTCCTCATATATGTAATCCTCTTACTCATGGAGGACACCAAGTAGATTTTCCATGACTTAGCTGAATTATGGTATCCACTGCCTGGATTTGGTTGATGTTGTGGGTTAAGGAACCAGTCCCATAAACTTTTTCCTCAAAGTTGGTCACAGAATTCAAGAAAATCTTTGCTTATTCTTACTGATTTATTATAAAGATAACATCTCAGGACTAGTCAAATGGGTTAGTTGTGGAGGGCAAGGTAGTGTGTGTGTTTGTGTGTTTCCATATATGTTGTTTAATAATGGAGTTATGTTTTGAGAAATGTGTTTTTATATTTTTAATTTTTTTTTTAGTTTTTGGGCTACACCCGGTGACACTCAGGGATTACTCCTGGTTATGTGCTCAGAATGCGCTCAGAAATGGTTCCTGGCTTGGGAAACCATATGAGATGTCAGGGGATCTAACCGTAATCTGTCCTAGGCTAGCACAAGCAAGGCAGATGCCTTACCACTTGTGCCACTGTACAGGCCCTGTGTTTTGAGAAATGTGTTAGGTGGTTTTTTTTTTCATTTTTAAAATGTGTTGATTTAAAGCACTATTATTGACTCATAGTTGAGTTTTAGACACACAATGTTTCAGCACCAACCCCAGCACCAGTGTCAACTTCCCTCCACCGATGTTCCCAGTTCTTTCCCATATTAATGAGGCTACGTTTGCAGCCTGCCATCATAACAGGCACCATTTTAAGTTTGGTTGTTAAAGTTTGTGTCTTTTTTTTAGTGGTTGACTCAGTGGTTGATATTCAGTTCTGTCCTTCCTTAACACCATCAACATACCTAAGCCATGATCCTTGTCCCTCTAACAACACTCCTGGTCCCACAGTATGGTGAGGAGAAGGAAAGAACTAAAGTGGAGGAGGAGAAAGACAGGTAATTTTTTTCTATAAAATTTATAGAGTGCAGTTTCACATATCTAGATGGTTAATCTTACAGTACTCTTAGTCTATGTGAGATAGTCTGTTGGTGGTAGCACCACGAGGCATGCAGTCTTCTATTGCTTCAGTGTCATCCAATACTGTAATCAGTTCTATATTGTCCATCATGCCACTCTCAATGCATCCAAGCCCAAATTTTGTCCTTTTATTAGGATTTTAAATAGGCATCTTTCTGTAGGCAGTTTAATTAAATCATTATCATTGACATTTCAATTCCCAACCTTTATATACTAAAAGTTCTGGCATCCAGCCCCATTCTCTAGGAGTCACTTTGTTGGCACAAGTTTGGTATGGTTGAAAGGCATAAATTAGAGAAGATGTTCCTCCTCTCCCATCACTCAGGAAACATAGAGAAGTTTAGGATCTTTGTGTTCCTAAAACTAATGGAACCAAATATTCCAAATACATATTAATTTCATCATTGTATCACTGAACTTTTCCTCTAATTTGGGCAAAAGAACTGTGAGTAAGAAAAAAAAATAAATTGTAATTAGTGGGGTTTTTTTTTGCTTTTGTTTTTGAGCCACCCCAAGAAATACTTGGGGTCTACTCCCTGAGTATTTGGAAGTTTCTCCATGCAGTGATGCTTGGGAGACTGCAATGCTGGGGATTAAATTTAAGACTCCAATTTACATAGCTTGTGCACCAGTCCACTAAACTATCTCCATGGTCCTGTAATTTCCATTTATAAAATCCAAAAATATTGCCCTTGCTAGTGTTCAGATAAATATTGAGGGAGTTT
>PVKC010046870.1:0-11162 GCA_004027635.1 Crocidura indochinensis | reverse complement strand
AGGTGAGCCATGAGGTGTCAGCTGTAGCTTCGCAGTTTTCCCTCAGTGCTCTGCTAAGTTTTCCCTCAGTGCTCTGCTTAAGGCTGGGCATCACTATCTCCCAGAGACCTCCAGGATCTTCAAGATGGTGGCTGGAGAGATAGCACAGCGGTAGGGTGTTTGCCTTGCAAGTAGCCGATCCAGGATAGATGGTGATTCGAATCCCAGCATCCCATATGGTTCCCCCGAGCCTGCCAGGAGCAATTTCTGAGTGCAAAGTCAGCAGTAACCCCTGAGCGCTGTTGGGTGTGACTACTTCCTCCCAAAATAGAAGAAACCCTGAAAGCCTGAAACCATTGGTTGCTACCTGGCTGAGGCCAAAGTCTCTTGGGCACAGCGAGCCCCTCCCCCCACCTGAGCAAACAGAGGCACAGTCAACTCCCTGCTTGCTAGGACAGTTGGACCCAGTGCCCACTAAGACCCTGTTCCCAGGTTCCCCTGAAGCAGGGGCGGCCTCACACATCCTTGGCTGAGCCTGAGCCACTGAGGAGAGATACAGGTCTGCGGATCCTGCCTGCCACGGGCCTCTCGGGGCTGACTGACCATGTCCTGGCCTTTTACCACATCACAGGGAAATGGGGGGGGGGTCCTCCAAAGAGAGGTGGTGGAGAGCATAGCAGGAGGGAGACCAGGGGTTCTGGAGCCGGGGAAAAGAAGGACCACCAGAGGGCGCCGTTGGTCCGCAGGCTGCAGCGGCTAGGAATAACCCAAGGCAACCAACCACAAGGCAATGGGGGACTTTTCTGGCAGGAGAACCCCCCCATATCCTTCCCCAGCCAGGAGCGTGCCTAGGACACCTGGTTGAACTAGAGGGGCTCATGGAGCTCTGGGTGAGCAGTGAGGCGGTCGGGATACTCAGCATGAGTCAGTTCTGTCATTTATTCCCAGGCATGAGGCAGGCAAAAGTAATATTGCTGGTGGGATCCAGGGGACAGCCAGGGGATGCCCGGCCCCCTGCGGACCTCTGCTCCCTCCTAGCAGCAGCCAATCACCCCCATGTGACCATTCGCTGGAAGCTGCAAGACCAGAGCAGGACACAGAGCACATGAATTTATTTCCCGGGATAGTGACTGGCTGAGCTTGAACTATTTCCCCAGAGCTGCAAGAGATCAGTGGCCCTGAGGGGGTTAAGACAGAGACAGTGTCGGCAGTGTCCCCAGCTCGCTGCCCCCAGCGGGAGGGAGCAGAAGGGCCGGTCTGCCCACATTCCAGGCAAATGCCACAGCCACAGCTGCGCCCCAGCCCCCAAGTACATTCCCAAAGGGATGCAAGCCACAGGTAGGGAGGCGATGGTTTTGCTTCAGCCTTTGGTTTTTCCCTACAGGCCCACCCACTGGTATTATCACCCCAGGAGCCACAGAGGATCAAAGAGATCCATGCACCTACCTTCCCTCCAGCTACTCCCTGACCTCCTGGATAGTGTCCAAATCCTGAGCCACCCAGGCCCAAGCATAGAAACTTCCTGGTGTGATGCCCCGAGGCTAGACACTCATTCCACACTCTCCTCCCAGGCACAGTTCACAGAGAGCTCACAGCAGGGCTGTGTCCAGGCCCTTCTGGAAGCCTGCAGGCATACCAGTACCAAAGCCCCAGTCCACCACCTGCCACTCTTCTATATGATGAATCAATGTACCGGGACAGGGAGCAGAGGAGTTGGGGGAGCTGGTGAAACCCATCCTCACCCACTCTTGTGTGCTGGGGGCCTGGCCTAGTAGGAGAGACTCAGGGTTAACCCAGATCTTCCAGAGGCCAGAGAAGGCTCCCGGTGGGCTGCACACAGGCTTCATGGACACAAGCTAAGAGGGCGTTTTGGGGACTCACTGCCTGCTCTTTCTGCGCAGGCTGAAGCCCGGGTTAGGCTGCCCGAGGCAGAGGTGGGCAGTTTCCTGGACCGCCAACTCGCCAACTCAGCAACTTTCTCAAGTGCTCCAGCAGGGCCCTTGCAGGCCCTCCCACCCAAGGTGCCATACCCTGGGCCCAAGGACTCCCCCACACGCTGGCAGTAGTGTCCCCTGCCTGTGCCACACTCAAGAGAACTCAGGGCAGGGAAAAGTTTCTATCCCCTATTGTCTACCAGGGGAAGGAGGACACACTGCTAGTCGCTTCCTTGGAAAGGACACTGTTAACAGCAGGAAATTCAGTTGAGGGGTGGGGAGGGGGGGTGCAGTCTCCTCTGGGGGCCCAGCAGAGAAGGAAATGGAGCTGAGTAGGCAGGAAGGAGGCTCCCCTCCCCCGCCCCAGCACATGGCAATCTAATCCACAGTGGGGTACTTTTACTCCATGAGTAACTCCCCAGGAATGGGGAGCCGGGTATATTTATCCTGATAACTGTCCCGGGTGGGAGGAGAGCGGCACCTCGGCAACCAGGAGGAGCCCATCCCCAATCCTGATCCAGGGGACCCAGCGAGGCTCAAACTCCAATGGGGGGACCTCCCTAGCACTTTGGGGGTTCTCAGACTGTCTCCTCTCCAGGAATCCAGCTCTCAGGAGTTCATCCTGGGCTTGAAGGAGGAACAGCTGGGTGTAGGATTAGAGGAAGGCTGAAGGGGAAGAAGCTTGCTGGGCGCCTATCCGAAAAGCCATGCCATCTTCCCCGGTTCTACAGTGGGAAATGGGCAGGGTTCCCTCTTTCTGTCCTGCCCAGTAGCCAGCAGGTCCAGGGACAGGGAGAGATATATGGTGTGTTCTAGAGTTTTTCTGGAGTGTGCAGCTAAAACATAGCTTCGCTATAATCAGGTCCCAGACAGGATCTGTTCTGTTCTCCCGGGGGATGGACAAGAAAACAATCGTTAGGTAGAATCATCTAAATATTTCATAGCCGTGCCTGTGGAGGTGAGGGAGGCCGCTGGAGTTGCAGGATCTGCCATTCCACTTTCTCGGCCCAGGAAGGAGTGGAAGGTGGGGGCAACCTGGCAGGAAACCAGGGCAGAAAGGGTGTCTCCAAGCTGGCGGCACTGGGGGTTGGTGCTTCTTCCCGGGGCATCCCATGCACTGTGGGAAGGCCGTTTCCAGTGGCAGGGGGGATAGAAGGGTGCCCGCCAGTCGCTCCAGGAGGTGCTGGCACAGGGTGAGTCTGCCAGCTTGACTGGGTGCCTGACTGGCATCATCCAAGGTCACACACAGCACAGGTAACTGGAGACTCAGGGAAATCAAAAGAGTTCAAAGCAGGGCTCTGAGCAACAGCCCAAACCCTTCCAGAGGGCCCATCTCCCCTGCCCTGGGAACACAAGAACAGTCCCATAAGGAGCCCCTGGAGTCAGGGCTCCCCATCTATTGGAGAGAAGGAGAGAGAGGCCCAGATCTAGCCCACAAAACTACACTAAGCTAAGCCCAAAAGTGAGGCCAGGCCTGCCCCTGATTGCCACCTCCCCAGGTCATCGGACTCTGGGCTTTTTCTGTTTCGTTTTGTTTTGGGGTCACATCTGGCGCCGCTCAGGAGTTACCCCTGGCTCTGCACTGAGAAATCACTCCTAGCAGGCTCAGGGGACCATATGGGATTCCGGAGATCGAACCCAGGTCCATCCTGTCCTAGATCGGCAGTTAGCAAGTTCTCCTTGCTGTGGTATCACTCCAGTCCCAGACTCTGGGAGCTTTTAAGGCCAAGTCAAGGGCCCAAACCCAGGTCCAGCCCACAGGCCCTGCACTGGCTCAAAAACTGCCCCCAAAGAGAGTCTCCAGGAAGCTATGGGGCCTTGTCCTCAGCCTTTCTAGCCCTGGACCGATCAGGGCTCTTCTAGGCCGGGGCAGGGCAGGGCAGAGCAGAGCGGGGCAGGGCAATCCCGATCCTGGGTCTTCTCCCAGCTGCTCAGGCTTAGGAGGGGCTCAGCGCTGAGTCATGGCCTGCAGAGACCGGGAGAGAAAGTTCAAAAGTTTGCCTGTTCCAGGAACAGGGGCTGTTTCTCCTCTCCTCGCTCCCAGCAGGAGCTGCCCACTCTGGCCAGGCGAATTCTGAGAAACATCCGCCCGAGGGGGATGCTGGAACCCCTACTCCTGCCCCACACGGCTGCTTTGTCCCGGACAGCCCCCATTCAACTCGGTCTAGGGGCCGAAAGTGCTCAACCAGAGCCCCTTGTGAACCTGTTTGTCGGGGCACACTGATACTCTCCCATAACCAGCCTCCCTTTTTCTTCATCTGTGACTTGAAGTGGGACTAGAATCCACACTCGGCCCCATCACAAGCTCACCTGTAGCCCCACAAACCCCCTACCCACCTGACACCGCTTCAGCAGTTTCAACTTGTGATAAAATTTTTTTTTGATTGGTTGGTTGGTTGTCAGCCCTCAACACACCATGCTTGGAGAAATATTCCTGTCTCTGCTCAGGATTGACCCCTGGCAGTTATCTGTGGTCAGGGGTTGGATTAGAGGCTGACCACATGCAACAAAAGCCCCTTATATCCTGTATTCTCTCTCTTTCTCTCTTTCTCTCTCTCTCTCTCTCTCTCTCATACACACACACACACACACACACACACACCTTTTTGGGCCACACCCATTGACGCTCAGGGGTTACTCCTGGCTATGAGCTCAGAAATCACTCCTAGCTTGGGGGATCATATGGGACGCTGGGGGATTAAACTGCAGTCTGTCCCAGGTTAGCGAGTGCAAGGCAAATGCCCTAGCACTTGTGCCACTGCTCTAGACCCCCATATTCTCTCTTTTAAAAAAAATTATCATACTTGGGGCCAAGGTAATAGCACAGCATGCAGGGTGTTTGCCTTGAACAGGGTTGACTGGGTTCTGTCCCCGACATCCCATATGGTTCCCTGAGCCTGCCATGAGCAATTTCTGGGTGCAGAGCCAGAAGTAACCCCTGAGAGTCATTGGGTGTGGCCCCAAAACAAAACAAAACAAAAAGCCAATTGTGCTACATATAATGGGGCACACAGCCTCTTTGCAGAGTGAAGTGTGGAGTGCCCACATACTAGATGTGATACCACAATTAGGAGCAGTTAACACCCTCTGTCTTAGCATAGGACAACGAAGAAGATGGAAACATTGACTTCTCCCTGCGTGAAGAAAACCTGGTTTTCAGAGCATGCACCATCAGTGAGCACCCCAGACCCACTGTCCTGGACGCTCCCACCAGCCTCAGCACAGCCAGGGCGGGCAGGGAGCACCTTTCCCCTGGTGATGTCCACATGGGCACGCCTTGGGGCTGCTCATGTGCCCAGTCAGGCAGGGCCCCCACACCAGCCACTGTCAGGCCTCAAGGAGATTACAGCTCCATCTCAAGATGTGGCCCCAGAGGACCAGCCTAGACCTCCACCTTGAATCTTCTCAAGGTCCTGCCTTGAGCCCTGGTGTGAACTTTCATCCTCAAGCAAGTCTCACTACTACCACCCCCATCTTGTTGGGGGTGTGCTGGGGGCACCAGAATCCCCTCACGATGAGCCCCAGACCCTCTAATTGACATGAGAAGCAAGAAGCAAAAATTGCCTCAACCTAAAAGCCTAAAGTCTCCATCATGGGGCCATAAGAAAAATGTCCAAAAATTATGGAGACGAGGCCAGGTCTCCTGTGAACATGGATGTCGCTGGCTCTGCTTGTCTGTTTCCTGGCTTGCTTTTTATCCACCCTAGAGAAGCCTGTGTTCTCTCCTCCCATGTCTTTCTAAGTGAATTCCTTCCACTGGAATAAAATAACCTTGTTCGGGGACCAGAGCAATAGTACGGCGGGGAGTGTGTTTGCCTTGTACATGGCTGACCGGGGTTTGATCCTCGGCATTCCATAGTGTCCCCCATGAGCCTGCCAGGAGTAATTTCAGAGCTCAAAGCCAGAAATAACCCCTGAACACACCACTGGGTGTGGCCCAAAATACAAAACAGACAAACATTACCTTGCTTTTAAAAAATAAAAGGCAAGGGGCCGGGCGGTGGCGCTGGAGGTAAGGTACCTGCCTTACTGCGCTAGCCTTGGACGGACCGCAGTTCGATCCCCCGTGCCCCATATGGTCCCCCAGGCCAGGGACGACTTCTGAGCGCATAGCCAGGAGTAACCCCTGAGTGTCACTGGGTGTGGCCCAAAAACAAAAACAAAAAGGCAAGTACTGAGCAGACAGACCCCACTGGAAGCGAACCCCAATCATTGGGTGGGGGGCAGCTCCAAAGCACTTATGTGCCTTCTCTCCTCTGCCCCCCAAAATAAATAAGGGAGAATAAGTCATCCGCACAACAGCTCAGGCACTGGATCCATTACAATCACACAGGTCAGGTGCGTGGCAAGATTGAGTGTCCCTGAGAACTGAGCCAGGAGTGTCTGGATCTACTGCCCCTGGCGTGGCACATAGACGGTCCTATTGGCCAGGAAGAGGTATGTGGACACAGGGACACAGAGGGTGGAGTGGGCCTCTGCTGCAGCCTGTCAGTGAACTCGGGAGCTGTGACAGGGCCGTCACCAACCCCAGCCTCCTTTGCAGAGCAAACTGCTGACCTCACCGTTCAGTGCCTCAGCCCGTTCCAAATCCTCCCTGGAGGACACCCGCTGAGTACAGAGCCCCCCCCCTTCCTCCTCCAGCCTCCCTCACTAGGACAGCGGCCCAGAAGCTCCCGCACCACCACACACACACACTGCACTGCTGGGAAGTCACGGCTGACGGAGCTGCTGTCCTGGGGCTCTGACAACAGGCACAGAGGAGCAGTGCCCATCCCGTGAGCCGGAGTCCTCAGCCTCAAGTCTTCTGGAGCTACAATCCATTCACTCCCAGCCCCCCCACCCCCAGTTGAGCACCCAGAGCTGGGCTGGAGAGGAGAAAGGCTTCTGCTTGCAGCCCCATTTCTGGAAAAGGACAAAACAGACAGATAGGCTTCCTGAGAGCAGCATAGCAGGCAGGTGGGCAGGGAGATGGGCACTGCCATACACCCAGCACTTGCTGGCACTGGCAATGGGGGTGCTGCCCCATTTCCACCACAGCTGCAGACAGGATTCCCTGAGCAGGGCCGACCACTGATCCTCCTGCGGTGACAGAAGAGGTTCCAGGATTCAAAGTTGAGTGGAAGTGATATAGCACAGGGGCCAGAGCGATAGCATAGCCAGGAGGGTGTTTGTTTGCTTTGTAAGAAGGATTTGATTACCATATGGTCCCCCTCACCCCCGCCCCTGAACCTGCCAGGAGTGATTTCTGAGCTCAGAGCCAGGAGTGACCCCTGAGCACCACCAGGTGTGGCTCAAAAACAAACAAAAATATTCCAAGTCAAGGATTGGAGAGACAGTACAATGGGAAGAGAGGGTGTCTACGTGGCACATGGCCAGCCTGCATCTGAATCCAGGCTCCTGCGCATGGTCCTTTCCTGAGCCCTGATGCAGACAGAACTGGAAGTCAGCCCTGGGCATTGCCAGCTGTGGTTCGATTTCTACCCTGCCAAAAAGACTACTTGGGTAAAAGCAGTAAGACATTTATTTGTCTTGCATGTGGTCGACTCGGGCTTGACCCCCAGGGTCCTATAGGGTCCTCTAAACACTGCCAGGAATAATTCCTGAGTGCAGTGCCAGGAGTATCCCTTGAACACTGCTGGGTATGTCCCCACAACAAAATAAAACAAAATTTACGTGATAACCAACACCACCAACCCCCCACAAGTTCCCTATCTGCTTGCTTTCATTTTTTCCTCCCCTCCCTTCCTCTGTTGTGGTTGCAGTGTTGGGGGTGGGGGTGGCACACTTGGCCACAGGGCTGGGATCACTGGTGGCAATGCTTACAGGACACGTGTGTATGGTGTGTGTATGTGCGTGTGTGTCCATGGGAAGGTTCGGAGGAGATCAAACACTCAGCCCCAGACCTTATGCCCACTGGGCATGTGCTCCATGACTGAGCCACACCTCAGCCTCGCCCTGCCCTACTGCACCCCTCAGCACCCAGGCTACTTTCTAGAGAGTGAGAAAGAACTAGCAAGTACCCAGCAGCCCAACAGCCCCAGGAAGAAAGACAAGCCAAGTGTGATTCTTATCTGGGCGGTTTCAGAGAGGTTTCAGAGAATTCAGGGCGGGCAGGCAAGAGTGCAGAAGGAGGGGCCCTTACCCTCCTCTCCCTCCCTCTAAGGAACCCGCCATGACACTTCTGACTTCCCACATCGCCACCCTCCAGCCCCTACTCTTGACCTCAAGGGTTTTGGAAGTCACCAGCTCAGTTATGAGCAAGACACAGTTCTCTGGGGACTACTTGACAGCTGGTGTCAGCACAGGCTGTCGGCACCTCCCATGTAAGAGGATGGAAAGCGGAGGTTCTGGCGTGCACACATAAGCCCCAAGTGCATTCTCAGTCCCTCCTGGGTTCCCCCAAGACTGCATGTTGTGGGTCAGGTGTGACCCCAGGTTTGGGTGGGACTGTTGGGATTGTGTATGCAGAGAGAAAGCACTTCCATCTTGGGGTTCTGAAGAGGGAAGCCCCCACCCCACCGTTTCTCCCAGGGCCCAACCCATTACCAGCCTTCACTCTGTGACCTCGCCTCTCCCTGTCTGGAAAGGGAGCAGCTGAACATGTTGAGGGAGCAGCTGAACACAGCAGCGTAGGGCTCTGGTTAACCGGTTACCAGAAAACACAATAGAAAGACAGGACAGAAAGACAGACTTATCCCAAGACAAAGGCTGTCAGGAGAAGCTCAGGAGACAAACCCAGAGATTAGGGGATAGAGGTCAAGAGGGGAACAGAACCTAAAGGAGACCCAGTGGGCCACCAGTGTGGAGTGTGGAGGCACAGCTGGATAGAGGCCAAGCCCCCTGGGAGAAGGGTTGCTCTGTGTCTGTCTGGAGTCATACTTGGTGATGCTCAGGGGACCATGCAATGCCACAAAGGGAACCCTGGTCTCTTGCAGGCAAAGGTCTCTGTACTGCAGCCCTCAGAGACTCTCCCAGGACCTCTTGGGAGAGAACTGGATGGACGAGGAGGTCTGAGATGGTTTCAGAGTGCCAGCAGGACCTAATATGACAACAGCCACTTCCCTCCAACCTGGTCTGCTATCACATCTGGGAAGTCATGGGGAGAGGAGGAAGGAACCTTGGCCTGGGTATAGATTTTCGTTTTCATTTTTGGGCCACACATGGCGATGCACAGGAATCGCTCCTGGATCCAAACTCAGGAATCAGGAAGGGCTCAGGGGACCATGTGGGATACTAAGAACTGTTGTTCGGTTGGTTATGAACAAGGTGAGCAGCATACCTTTCCTAATCTTATTTTATTTATTTATTTTTATTTTTTTATTTTTTGGTTTTTGGGCCACACCCAGTGACGCTCAGGGGTTACTCCTGGCTATGCACTCAGAAGTCGCTCCTGGCAGGCACGGGGGACCATATGGGAACCGGGGGAACGAACCGTGGTCCGTCCTAGGCAAGGCAGCAGGCACCTTACCTCCTGCGCCACCTCCCGGCTCCCAATTTATTTATTATTTTTATAATTTTGGGCCACACCCAGCATCGCTCAAGGGTTACTTCTGGCTCAGTAAGCCGAAATCACTTCTGGCAGGTTCGGGGATCATATGAGATGCTGGGAATTGAACTCAGGCCCGTCCTGGGTCAACCGCATGCAAAGCATGCATCACTCTAGCCCCCCAATCTTATTTTAGTAGAGGTCACTCCTGGAGATGCTTGGGGGTGGCAGGGCCACTCCCAGCAAAGTTTAGAGTGTTATGTGGTCCTGGGGCACAAACTCAGGATCATGTACGTACTAGACACTTTCTCTACCACCTGAACTACATTCCTGACCCTCAGGTTTGGATTTTTTTTTTTTTCTTCTCCCTTTGGTTGCTTGGAGAGGAGAGTATCACAAAGTGCAGCAGCGCTCAAACCTGAGCCAGGATTTTTTCAAAGGCGACAACCAAATTCTCCCCCCGACACAGCCAGCACCCTGTCACTATACTCAGTGACATCCCACAGGAAGTCTCCAGTGTACACACAAGGAACATTCCAGAAGTTTGTTTGGAAGCTGTGTTTGGACTGTGATGAACATCTTCCTTTGGACACAGTGCTCAGAGGGAGAGCTAGGGGAGACATTCCCCGGAGCTGTTTCTGTCCCCACTCAGAAGCAATGGGGGGAAAGGGAAGGTCTTCTCATGGTCAACAATTCCCAGTGCTAGGAGAGGCAGGACTGTCAGCAAACCTCAGGAGCAGGAGCCCCCCTCTTTTTTTTTTCCTGGGAAGCCCTCTCTTTCCACACTTCCAGAGCCTGCTCTGAGCCCTTGAATGTAAAAAACACAAATCCTGAACACAAAATTCAGTGTTTCTTCTTTTTGGCTTGTTTGTTTTGGGGCCACACCCGGCAGAGCTCAGGGGTTATTCCTGACTCTAGGCTTGGTGGGCCCCGTAGGATGTTGAGAATCGAATCTGGGTTGGCTGCCTGAAAGGCAAACAAACGCCTTACCCACTGTGCTATGGCTCCGGCCCCCAAGTGGCTATGCCGAAAATCAGGGAGCCCAGGGCTGAGCAGTCAATCTCGGACGGAAGTGAAGTTGACCACTGGGGCTGCCTTCTCCTGTCCCACTGTAGGGTCCAGACAGGAAATGGTGGTGAAGGAAGCGGTCGAGCTGACCAGCGCCACCCACAACTGCCCTTTCTGACACCAGCATTTTTCCTTTGAAAAGTGGGAGCAGACAGGGTAAGAGAGACGGCACAGGGTTAAGTAGCTTGCCTTGCATGTGGTTGACCCGGTATAATACCCAGCGCTGCGTGGTCCCTTTCCTCCTCCCCCCATCCCGTAGCACCAGGAGTGACCCCTGAGCACAGAGCCAGTAGCAGCCCTGAGCACTTTGGATACAGCCCCCAAAGTTAAAAAAAATGAATAAGGGCCCGGGAGATAGCATGGAGGTAAGGCGTTTGCCTTTCATGTAAAAGGTCATTGGTTCGAATCCCAGTACCCCATATGGTCACCTGTGCCCGCCAGGAGCAATTTCTGAGCATGGAGCCAGGAGTAATCCCTGAGCACTGCTGGGTGTGGCCCAAATACAAAATAAAATAAAATAAAATAAAATAAAATAAAATAAAATAAAATAAAATAAAATAAAATAAAATAAAATAAAATAAAAGTGAATGGGACCAGAGAGACAGCAGGAGGTAATACGTTTGACTTGCATGCCAAGAGCGATTTCTGAGCACAGAGCCAGGAGTAACCCCTGAGCGCTGCCAGGTATGACCCAA
>PVKC010046869.1:0-11169 GCA_004027635.1 Crocidura indochinensis | reverse complement strand
TCTTCTCCCACCCACCGTTTCCTATCTACTTCTGGGGCAGGCATTTTACCTCTCTCTCTTTCTCTCTTCTCTCTTTCTTCTCTCTTCTTTCTCTTTCTTCTCTCTCCTCTCTTTCTTCTCTCTCTTCTTTTTCTTTCTTCTCTCTCTCTCTCTCTCTCTCTCTCCTCATATAGGAATGGATCATGGCACTTCTATAGGAACTTTGGTGATTGGCTTGAAAGCAGCTGATCCTATTTCAATCCCTGACACCAAATATTGATTCCTAGGTAGCATCTCCATGAATAAGCTCAGAACACTATCAGAGGATATATTCCAACTATATTCTGCTTCAACATCTATTTTTATAGTACCAGAACTTCACACATTGCATATCAATTGCTGACTTACATTCCTGGCTTCATTTTGGTATTCATTTGGTATTATTTTTAATCTCTTTGTTGAAATTTTCACTTTTCTCATCTTGTCCCCCCACCCCTTGAGAAAATGTTTAACTTTATGATAATTTGAAGTCTTTTCCAAGAAAATTGCTTTTCTCTATTCCAGTTAAGATTCTTTTTTTGGGGGCCCGGGAGATAGCATGGAGGGAAGGCGTTTGCCTTTCATGCAAAAGGTCATCGGTTCGAATCCCGGTGCCCCATATGGTCCCCCGTGCCCCCGTGCCTGCCAGGAGCAATTTCTGAGCATGGAGCCAGGAGTAACCCCTGAGCACTGCCGGGTGTGACCCAAAAACCAAAAAAAAAAAAAAAAAAAAATATAATTGGGGCCGGGTGGTGGCGCTGAAGGTAAGGTGCTTGCCTTACCTCGCTAACCTTGGACGGACCGCGGTTCGATCCCCCGTGCCCCATATGGTCCCCCAGGCCAGCCAGGGGCGACTTCTGAGTGCATAGCCAGGAGTAACCCCTGAGCGTCACTGGGTGTGGCCCAAAAACCAAAAAAAAAAAAAAAAGATTCTTTTTTTGGGGGGGCCGGGCGGTGGCACTGGAGGTAAGGTGCCTGCCTTGCCTGCGCTAACCTAGGACGGACCGCAGTTTGATCCCCCGGTTTTCCATATGGTCCCCAAGCCAGGAGCAACTTCTGAGCGCATAGCCAGGAGTAAACCCTGAGCGTCGCCAGGTGTGGCCCAAAAACAAAAAACAAAAAACAAAAAAAAAGAAAAGATACTTTTTTGGGAGGATATTTACTTCCTTTTTCTAGGAATATGCCTTTTTTGGGGGTTCACTACTAGTCTCAAGTATATTTGAAGACCTGTGTTTTCAAAAGGAGGGTTTTAATTAGTAGCCTAGATTTAGGATTTATTGGAAGTCATGTTTTCAGGCAATAGTCTTTAAAATGACAAAAATATACCTTCTGTGAAAGAGTAGACGGGTGTATAGTTGTTTCTCTATGGAAGACCTGGAATAATCTTTGCTCCCAATTGACTGAACCTTTAAATCAAGTCCCATTGGTTACCAGTTAGGGTGTTAACAGATGTGTCTTGTGGTTGGTAACCACGGAATTTGGGATGCCAGGCACGCACACAAGCTCCTTTTGTTACAGACCTTAAGTAACTTGTCTGTTTAAAAAATAGAAATCTTCTATTATGAGGCCAAACTTTTTCCTAAAGCAACTGGAGGACCGAGGTAGTGAAGAAATGGTGGCAGGAGCTTGTGCCTTCTTGGCTCAAGGGAAGACGCACAGAACAGATTATCTTGGCCTGACTCCCAAGGGAGTCTGATAAGGGAATTTTAAGTTGTCCTTCCTGGGAATTTGAAAGCATCTGTCCAATCAGTCAACTTCTTTATTTGTTGCCAAGAAATGCTACACTTGGTTTCTAGAACCAAGCAGTCTGCTGGTCTGCATAAACCTAATTCAGGTTTGTTGTACACAACTCTGACCCTAGTGGAGATCAATGACTCCCCCACCCCCATGGCAGAGTTGTCCATTAGTGTCCCCACAGAGCTGACAAGTTGCTAAATATCTAGCCAGGGCATGACTGGGAATTCTTGGCTTTGCTGGAGGGAAGTTGAGTTAGAAGCTTGTAATCTTGCTCTCAAGATTTTATAGGCTGGGCAGTGTTTGGCCCTGAGGCATCATACCACAAAATTTATTTAGCTGTTCTGAGGAATTTACAGATTGTTTCTTGACTGGAGCCAGGACAATAATCCAGTCCTTATTCTGTCTCGCTTTCTCAGATGCTAATATGCTCTATTAGAAATTTGAACCTCAGGCCACAGCAAATAGATCTCTTTCATAGATACTGGAATCTAGGGCAAAACAGGAGAGTGCAAAGATACTGCCTCTATTCTATCACTAGCCCCTCCATAGGTTCTTAGATGAAAGTCCTAGCACAAGCAGGTAGTCTTCTTTCAGATGGGGTGTAAGGATGATGAGCTCAGGCAGTTAGTTGTTCTTGTGGCACCTGTGAGTGGCATCTGGCAGGACTGTGAGATCTACAAACTAAAGGCCACTTGCTGCAAGTCAGATGACCAAGGTGTTCACTGGGCAACAGGGATAGACAGCAGGATGCACAAGCTCTGCTTTGGCAGACAGCACAGTCTGGAGTAATGTAGCAGTAAGTACTATAGCTTGCTGCCCTCTCAAGTCTAGAGATAGTAGGTAGGGCGCTTGCTTTGCAAGAGCTCAATCCAGGCTCAATTCCAGCACCCAGTGTGGTCTTCCTAAGCCCCTCAGGAGTGATATCTAAGTACAGAGCCTAGAGTAAGCCCAGACCACCACCAGGTATGGCCCCCAAACAAAATAAATCTTTAGAGATGTCATTTCTTAGAAGTGCTGTCAATCAATACCTGAGGCTAGAGTTGTGAATATGTTGATTGATAATCCTCCACAGGAAGAATGTATATCGCATCATTTGTAGTGCTGTAAACTGAGTTTAGTGCAATAAAAACAGGAATTTTTTTTAATACTGGGCCACACCCAGTGACGCTAAGGGTTTACACCTGGTGATGCGCTCAGATATCACTCCTGGCTTGATGGACCATATGGGAGGGATGTCGGGACGCCAGGGATCGTTCTAGGTCAGATGCGTGTAAGGCCTTACCATTGTGCCACCTCTCCAGCCCAGTGGGGAAAATATTTTTAAAAGTCCTTTTTGCCTGAATTCTGTGGAACCTATACATAGGTCAAACTGCTTACTAGGACCCCCGTGGATAAGAACTACTAAGTCTGGACAGCCTGATAAGTGAACAAATTCCTTCCCAGGAGCTATCAGTAAGCTGGGCCACAGCTGGATGTGAACACAAAGATGTCTGCCCTCTCCATCTTAGGAGACTATTTCAGATCACTATGGTATGTTAGATACCTGTTCCTCAGGCCAATTTTTCTTTTTTTTGGGGGGTGGTGGTGGTGGAGTAGGAGCATACCTGGCAATGCTCAAGGTTAGTTAATTCCTGGTTCTGTATTCAGGAATCACTTTTGGTGGTGCTTGGGGACCAAAGAATGCCAAGGTTCAAACCCAGATTGACTGCATACAAAGGAAGTGCTCTACCCTCTGTACTATAGCTCCAGACCCTCAGATCAATGCTTAAAGTTTCCACAGAAATTCTTGGCTACTGTTAAGTCAGTGGCCTCTATACTGGGTCGCGGGCAAATGCACAACAAACTAAACGATCAGTTCACTGTGTGTACCCCCTACCCCTTGGGAATATATGACACACTCGCTGACTTTCTAGCTAAAGTGTGGGAGTTTGTCTTGTGCATCCTGGACTTAACATGTTGGGATCCCAGATCTGAGTTCAGAACTTTTCATTTCTTATACCTGGGGAAGCAACTTAGGAGATAAGAGCACACACTTTGGAGCTCTAGGTTTAATGCCCATCACTGAACAGTGCCCCAAGCAATGTCAGGATAACCACAAAGCACTCAGCAGTAACTTGAGTGGCCTCTAAATAAAAAAAAATAAAAAAAAAGTTCCAGGCCGGAGAGATAGCATGGAGGTAAGGCGTCTACCTTGCATGCACAAGATTGGTGGTTCGAATCCCGGCATCCCAGTCCCCTGAGTCTGCCAGGAGCGATTTCTGAGCATAGAGCCAGGAGCAACCCCTGAGCACTGCTGAGTGTGACCCAAAAACCCAACCCCCCCCCTCCAAAATGTTCTTCATTACTGAAGTGAAGTTTGGGGTTTTAAATGACCTCCTGATTGTGGATTGCTATTTGACAGGTGAAGCTTATGCTGATTATTTCCATTTTTCCTATTCACTTCTGTTGTTTCCTTAACATGGAATTATCTAGACAATTCTTGTCTTTTTTTTTTTTTCCTGAGGAAATTGTTTCCTAAAGTAGTAGCAGATGGTTATACTTTGGATGTGAGTTCATGATCCTCTGTGCTGATATCTTGAACAGGAATCTATATGCTATTTTAAAATACAAACTGATGTCCAGGTGGTGACTTATTTTTTACCATTTTTATGACATTTGGGCCATATCTGCTGGTGCTTAGGAATTGTTCTCAGCTTTGTACTGAGGTTTTTAATAGCAATGCTCCAGGGACCATTTATGATGCTGGGGATAGAATGAGGGTCGATCACTAGTTAAGCCAAGCTCCTTAACTGCCCCATACTATATCTCTGATTCACAGATGGCTCTTCTAAAATTTAAAAGTATTAATACTATATATACCATATAAGTCAATCTATTTTATGAAGTGAAAGGGTCTCCCAAGTAACACTCAGGAGTCCAGGGTGACTCCTTAGCAATATTTGGCCAGCCGGTTCTAGTGCTTAGGTTGTGATGTAAACTGTTCAGGGCTATGCCAGCATGTTAAGTTACTGTTTAGGTCCAGTAACAAAAAGCTTTGTGAAATGAAAGTCACCAGCTATTTAAAATTAGCACAAACCTTTTGTAAATGATGAGGTCATCTGTGAAAATCAAACAGCTGACTCAGTGGTCTGTGTATGAATTAGCTCTAACTTTAGTTTGGATTGTGGACAGCTCATCCCTTTCTATCCTGACAGCTCTTTATTAGCAGCAGCTGGAACCAACTGTGCTGCTACTATGGCATATAGAAAACTAGATCCATCCATTATGATGAAAGCATTTAACTGTATGAAAAAATAATTTATAAACTAAAAGATGTCTTCAGGAACACTGGTTTCACTGAGACTTTAATTATAGTCCAAGAGTGTCCAAGAAAAATTCAATTAAGAGATTTGCTTTAGAAAAATTTTATGGCATATGATTAGCAATATAGTGAACACTTGAATTTAAAAAATGAAACTTAACAGTACACTCCCACTGGGAACAAAGAGCTCTGGATGCATTAACTCAACAGAATAGTTTTAAAATTTTCTGTTGCAATATAACCAAAAATAATCATAGCCAAAAAAGGTTAACAGATTTGATTATATCGCAGCTTTACATAGTTTTCATTTTATTAATAATTTGTGATATATTCCAAACATCAATGAGCAAAGTAAGAAAACCATTATTTTTACTTTAGCTCATAATTCCAGGTACCTGGATTAGAAAACTTTTAGATTTTAAACCTTTATGCTATAGACCAGTTGTCCTCAAACTACGGCCTGCGGGCCACATATTGTATTTGTTCCCGTTTTGTTTCTTCACATCAAAATAAGATGTATGCAGTGTGCATAGGAATTTGTTCGTAATTTTTGTTTTTACTATAGCCTGGCCCTCCAATGGTCTGAGGGACAGTGAACTGGCCCCTGTTTAAAAAGTTTGAGGACCCCTGCTATAGACTGATATTGCTCAAAACAATCATAAATCTAGTTCCCTAAAAGGTAATCATTCTCCAGAATTACCAATATTTTTTCTTTCTTCAAAATATTTACCAATGGAAAAGTGATACCAGAAAAAATCTTGCAACAATTTTTCTTTGTAATTTTTTTATACATACTTTCAAAATCTTTTAAAAATAGGCTATTTTCTTTGTTGAATTAAATACCTGTACAAATTACTGTATTTTTGCCATATAAGACGCACTTTTCTTCCCCAAAAGGGGCTGGAAAAGTGGGTGCGCCTTATATGGCGAATGTCCATCTGGGGGTCCAGGCTCGGGCGTATTTGCACCCGTGCCCGGACCCCCAGATGGCCTACAGCCATCTACTCACTGTTCTCCCAGACTGATCTCACATGGAGTGTGTGAGAGGCGGATCCTGCTGCTCTGTGTCCTTGCTCGATGTGTCACGCTGCTGGTCACACGCCTATGACAGTGGAGACGGGGCCGTGCTGTAGGTAAGATGTCTGTCACACGCTGCCATCACAGACATCACACTACTGTGTACACTGCAGAACTGGTTCTACTACCCATCCATTCATTTTTTTGTCTGAAAGCACTATACCTAAAACAGCGGTCCCCAACCAGGCCGCAGCCCACTATCAGTCTGACAATACTTTTGGGGAACGACCACAATTTATGTGGAGGGGACGTCGGAGCTCTGCCTACTTAGGGGCAGAGCCCTTGTCATTCTGAGTCGATGAGGACCTAGAGTAACAAGAGCTCCTCCCGTAAGTAGGCAGAGCTCCGTCCATACACTGCAATGGCTGCAACCTCTGGATGTTGCCATTAACAAACCGTTCAAAGTTCTGATGCGAGAGGAGTGGAAGACCTGGATGGCAGCTGGCAACCATGATTTGACTCCTACTGGGCGGATGAAGAGGCCCACTATCACACAAGTGTGTGCATGGGTTAAAAGGTCATGGGACTCTGTTAAGGAGGACATTGTTGTAAAATCCTTCAAGAAATGTGGCATTAGTAATGCCTTCGATGGAACAGAAGATGACGTCATATTTGACACCAGTGAGGAAGAAAGTGTTGACAATGACTGTGAGGATCTGTCCATCCTCATTTCTGATAGCAGCGAAGAAGAGGAATTCTTGGGGTTTAAATACAAACATTAAAGCCTTATTTTTGTTATTGTTTACTGACTGTTAATGAGAGTAAAGATTAAGCTAAGAGTACTAAGTTCTTTTTTTTTTTTTTTTTTGGGCCACACCTGGTGACACTCAGCTCGGGTTACCATATGGGGAACCGGGGGATCGAACTGTGGTCCGTACTAGGTTAGCACAGGCAAGGCAGGCACCTTACCTTCAGCGCCACCGCCCAGCCCACAAGTACTAAGTTCTTAATGTTACATGGTTGACATAAAATTATTCTTAAACTGTTGTTAACCTTATACAGTTGATATAAAATATTTTACTACAGTATTTGGTTCAGAATCTTTTTTCTAGACTTTCCTCCTTAAAAATTGGGTGCGTCTTATATGGCGGTGGTCTTATATGGCAAAAAACACGGTAAGTGCATAATTGTTTCTTTTTAGAAACTGCATCAGTAACATTAAGCTATATTTTAGAAGAGGATACAAAACTAAGAAGACAGGTAACATTGACTCACTACTTCGAAACAAAAATATTAAAGAGGTAAAATTAAGTTACAATTTTGATTTTATTATTACTACTTTTATTATTACTGCCTAAAGAAAAATTTTGAAATTTGGAACTTATCCAAATCTAAGACTCTACTTCATAAAGTAACTAAATATGTACAGAATAAAGCAGATGTCTTATACTTTTTTAAAAAATAAATTGCTTTGGGGCTGGTGAGGTGGCGCTAGAGGTAAGGTGTCTGCCTTGCAAGCGCCAGCCAAGGTAGGACCACGGTTCGATTCCCCAGAGTCCCATATGGTCTCCCCAAGCCAGGGGTAATTTCTGAGTACTTAGCCAGAAGTAACCCCTGAGCATCAAATGGGTGTGGCCCAAAAAACCCAAAAATAATAATAATGAAAATTAAAAAAAATATTGCTTTAAAGAGTGTAGGCCGGGTTCAGAGAGATGGCACAGCAGCGTTTGCCTTGCAAGCAGCCGATCCAGGTCCTAAGGTGGTTGGTTTGAATCCCGGTGTTCCATATGGTCCCCCGTGCCTGCCAGGAGCTATTTCTGAGCAGACAGCCAGGAGTAACCCCTGAGCACCGCCGTGTGTGGCCCAAAAATCAAAATAAATAAATAAATAAAAATAATAATAATAAAATTAAATTAAAAAAATAAAGAGTGTAGGCCAGGGGCTGGAGAGACAGCATGGAGGTAAGGCGTTTTGCCTTTCATGCAGAAGGTCATTGGTTTTAATCCCGGCATCCCATATGGTCCCCCGAGCCTGCCAGGAGCGATTTCTGAGTGTGGAGCCAGGAGTGATCCCTGAGCGCTGCTGGGTATGACCCAAAAACAAACAAAACAACAACAACAACAACATAAAAAGATTATAGGAGAGGCAGTTTACTATAATCAAACCATACAGTTTTGAAAATACCATAGTAGAATTCCAGAGCTCAGATTATGTAGGTTTGTTTGCTAATTTTTGGTTGGTTTTAAGTAATACTATTGAGTTAGAGTTGAAGAGTAACTTCAATTCTTGTCACATCTTTTAGTTTGTCCACTTGTAATATTTGAACAGTAAGATATTTCAAGTATGAAATAGGTAACATTTCTGACGAATATCCTGAAGAACATCCAGAGTAAGATAAAGAACAAAGTAAATCTAGAACAAGAAAAGGGAACGTACATTTATTAAAAATAAAAAATAGAACATTTCTAATAACAAAACCATTTGAAATCCAAATACAACCGATATACATTGTAACAATGCACATATATTTAAAACAAAGACTTATTAAGTAAAATTATTTTAGACATTCTTAATGGAGAAAGGGACATGGCTCCATCCCATGGAAGGCCTGCCCACAAGCATAGCACATAGGCCCTGATTCTCATTCAATATTCTATGCAACAGTTTTGTAGTTGTGCATCCATTCTGCAAGTGTTTTATTACTGGATAAAATCTCAATTTCTAGAAGGGTGATCCAGAACAATAGTCAGTAGAACCATTTTATTACAAAATAGTCATAGGCTGAAGAGTAGTGACCAACGTTTTCCAAAATCTCCAGTTTTAATAAAAGATATTAATTACTAAATCTGAATGCTTTCACATTTTTTGCATGAGTAGTATCAAGTAGTACGGTGTAAAAATTTATGTAAAAATCTCGTTAGCCAAAACTAGTGTCTTTATATTTTAGCTTGAAGTTCTTTACTCTCTTAGCATTGTTGTTTTTATTTTGTTTTTGCTTTGTCACTAATAATGCCATCAAACCAAAAACCTTAAAAAAGAATAAACACTGTTGATGAAAGTATCAAAAATGCAATGAGCTTCAGTTTTAAGATACACACAGTTCCTGTTGGATACTAGACTGTGAGAGTTTATTACTTTCATTTTTTTCAGGTCCTGGGGCATAGCAAGTAGTCTTTCTCTTAAATAATCGAAGACTCAATCGTAACAATTCATTATCCACCACTGGAGCATTGGTGTAAGCTTGTTTTACATTACCCTGTTTGTAGAAAAAAAACAAAACAAATTAAAAACACTCCATGTAAGATGATAGTAGAAAAAGACAGGAGGATTATCACTTACACAAAAGATTTTATAATTGCTTTGGGACAGAGATCAAATTGGTTTTGCTAACTATTAAAAACAAAACTAGCAAATATTTTTAGACTTAAGGATTATTTTAGAAAAGGAAGATATTTTTGGAGGACATCTAGTCTAAAACCTCCCACATAGGACAGGAATCCTTCCAACAACTGCTGACAGATTATTAACTTTATTACTTCTAATGATAAAACTAAAACACACACACTCACACTAATGTGAAATGGTACTGTTTCTTATATGTATTAAAATATCTTTGATGAATCTACAAACTAAACTACTGAAGAGAAGCATTATACAAACATTCCATGCTGATTACTGGCACCTTATGGAAGGAACCTCTAGAACGGAGTAAGTTCTCTACAAGACAGTTGATCAAGGCAGTATACCACCTCCCTTTCACTAAAATGTTTATCTGTACTACTGACACTTAAAAAACTATGTCAACACTTAGGGACGCTACAAAATTCTGTTAAATTCTAATCAATAGGTACATGATAAGAAGCATTTCTTATGAGCTTTTATAGCACCTGAATTTACTTTTTACATAGCTATTGCCTTTTCAGTTTTGGTGCTATTTTTAATATTCAACAGTCATAAAGCTTATAGTGTTCTCATTTGATGAATCATTTAAGATTTTTATAATGCCCTAAGTATTGTGACTTTCTACAAAGGGTCACGTGCTTAGTAATAGTCTGTGATCTATACTTTAAAGACTGTAAGATTCTGAACATTTGTTCTCAGTGAGAAGTTTGCCAGGCTCTTTTTAGTCATCATAATTTTTGAAGAACACTATGGAATAGTACTTTTGAGAAAAAACAAGGAATGTCACAAAATACTTTAAGAAAAGGGGGTTGTAATCAGATGAGATGCAGTTTTTCCCAACTGGGGCTCCTTATTTAAAGCAAGTGGAAAATTATTTAAGTTATTTTTGTCAATTCAAAAGGCAGCAATATTTAGTGTCATTCTAGATGCACAGGACAGGTTACTTATTATTATACGTATGCTCGGGAACCTACATTTAATTCTCTCAGTTAAACTTCCAGTTGAGAAAGACTACAAGAAGATGGGAACCTATGCAACTGCATAAAGTAAATAAAGTATATATTAGGGAATATTATAATACCAACTCTCTGAAAATTAATGTTAGGCCAGGCTTTAAGTAGGGATGTTGCTAACAAAAGTATTTTCCTTTTATCTTTTTCCATTTTGACTTTTACAGAATAATCTATCCCAATTTTCTTAGCAACATTTCCCAAAATGATCTAAAACAAAAAAACTAATAAACTTATTTTTGGGGTCGGAGAGATAGCACAGCGGCGTTTGCCTTGCAAGCAGCTGACCCGGGACCTAAGGTGGTTGGTTCGAATCCCGGCGTCCCATATGGTCTCCATGTCTGCCAGGAGCTATTTCTGAGCAGATAGTCAGGAGTAACTCCTGAGCACCGCTGGGTGTGACCCAAAAACCAAAAAACAAACAAACAAAAAAACCTTATTTTTAAAATCCATTTTAGTTTAGCCCGCTAGCCCTTATATATAAAATATCTTACTATTAAAAAAAAAACATTTCACAGGAAGCATTATAACTTTTCCTTATATATCAAATTTTGAATAATTTTTCAAATGCAAGCCAGTAAATAAACTAAACTCATTTTAAAAAATTCGTTAAGACTGGGGAAAGAGCAGTGGGCAAGTGGTAAACCTTGCTTTCACGAGCCTAAGACAGACAGACTGTGGTTC
>PVKC010046868.1:0-11160 GCA_004027635.1 Crocidura indochinensis | reverse complement strand
TTTTTTTTTTTTTTTTTTTTTTTTTTTGTGGTTTTTGGTTACAACCGGCTGTGCTCAGGGGTTAGTCCTGGCTCCATGCTCAGAAATTGCTCCTGGCAGGCACGGGGGACCATATGGGGCACCGGGATGACCTTTTGCATGAAAGGCAGACGCCTTATCTCCATGCTATCTCCCAGGCCCCCCCTTTGGCAGTTTCAAAGCAAGCCAGGCAGTTTTCACATCATGAAGTGGGCAGTAGGAACAAGGGTGGAAGGTTGGGAAGATGGGACAGGCGTTGGAGCCATGAGTCTGCTTATACATGTTATGTGAGTAGATTCAGCCCAGAGTGGCAAAGCAGTGCCTTGAAATGCTAATATTTCCTTCTCGCATGCATTTTATCTACCAGATATGTGGGGAGAGGGAGGTGGTTGTTGTTTTTTAACCTTCCTAAGATTTCAGTGGATAATAGAATTGTTTCCAGACTAAATGGAGACAATTTGGGATGTCCTTGGCAAAATTTTCCTAAATGAATTCTTGTCAGATAGACCTCTTTAAAGGTTATAATTGTGTGATAAAATTGAGTTAAACAGGTTTTATACTCTTGGCAAAATTCGCTTAAATGCATTCTTGTCAAATCGGGTTCTTAAATAGATAATTATAATGGTGTGGGGGAAAAAATGAAGCATAACAGCTTTCATCGTCTCATTCAGCTCTCTGAGCTATTGCATACACAAGCAAGCCTGTGGGTGCTGAGCACTCAGCCACCTCTTCTCTCTTTCTCCTCCCCATCACAACTCTCCATCTTTTGTCCTCTCCCTGCCCCTGTTTTGTCTTTCTCACTCCTCCTTCCTATCTCCTTCCTCTTCCCTTCTTTCTACATTCACTATGCTCATGTTCTGGTATGTGTGCCTGAGTCTGGACCATCATTTTTTGAGCAATCACTGAGTACCTATTACTTCTGAGCATATGCTATTTCTCCTTCTCAAAAGAAGGATGGGGCCACTGCACAGATCACTCAAAAATAGGGACTATCCAGAGGGGGAGGATAGACATAAAATGATTGCACTTATTTGTGGGATATTTTTTAAAAAAATGATAGCATTGCATTAATCCTCAGATGGATTACTGGTCCCTCTCTAATCAATATTCATATTCCACCCTAGGGTGTGATCTGGTGATGGGATTATTAGATTATTTCCTGCTTAATTTTCCTCTCCCACCCTAGGGTGTGACCTGGTTCTTGTCAATAAAAGCAGGGTCTGAGGAAGGCTCATTCTTCATTCAGTCTTCCTCCACTGCGCTGCTTTTCTTCTTAGGAGCAGAAGGCTTGTGTGTTTGGATTTCTGGCTTGAGTGCTAGATTTTCTGAACCTGTTCTTGTACCTTTTCACTGTGTGGATTATTTTCTGCATCAATGTTTACTTACAGACCCATCTCACCAGATGCTCATTTTGGAGCCTGGGACTCCAGTAAAAATCACCAAAGATAATAGGACCAGAAGGACTGATTCATGGTATGAAGCTTGCCACAAAGAGCTGGGGAATGCAGTTAGGTCAGAGAAGAGACCACTAAGAAACCGTTAAATGGGCCAAAATGATCACTCTGGACAAGAACTGGGTGCTGAAAGGCGGTAAAATGTTGTGCATGATACCCCTTCAGTAACAATATTGCAAACTACAATGCCTGAGAGAGAGAAAGAAAGGGAAGAAGGGAGAGAGGGAGGAAAAATCTGCCATAGAGGTAGGCAATGGGGGACTGAGAGGGAAATCAGGGACATTGGTGGCAGGAAATATGTGCTGGTGAAGGGATGGGTGTTGGACATTGATTGTATGACTGGAACTCAATCATAAATAACTTTATAATTGTGTATCTCAAAATGATTCAATTTAAAATATTAAAATAATAGGGACTGTCTTCCTAAAATAATTTTCTTTCACAGTAAGGAGAAAATGAAGAACCAATCTATAAATATTTAAATGTGGATAGAGCAAACAGTTCCAGCTTCGATACAGGTGGCCTATCCTCAAACTGAGACTCTTTACAGTGAGCCCTCAATTTTCTATCTGGGTCGATCTGCAATCCAGGAATTTGGTAGTTGTGCTTCCCAACATTTTCATTTTCCCAGACTGATTCCTGGGGTTTCTTCTGGAAAGACTCTCCTGTCTGGTAGGATTTCCAAACTTTATTTTGCTTTAAAAATGTTAATATGCTCATGAGAGAATATAGTTGAAAAGCAAGTTTTGTGGTCACATTTTGGTATAGAAATGACTGGACAATCTCTGTTCAGTGCCCATAAGTATGTAATGTTTCATTTTTTTTAATATTTTGCTGTCCATAAATTGATTTCTATGATGATTTATTTTACTCAACTGCATATCATTGTTAAAAATTACCTTTACCAAACATTTTTTCCTCTGGTATAGAGAATGTTCTTCTCTGTCATTTCTAATAAAAGCTAGTTTTCCATACTGCATCTAGGCCATTATTTATGTAATAGATTAGAGGGTTTAAGGGAAGAATCTCTTGTTGAGCAGCCAAAATCATTGCTTACAGTTCCTGTGACACATGAAAAACGTTCCCCAACCTCTTTGCCACATCCAAATCCTCAGTGGAATGATACTTTGTGTGGAATGGTTCTACCTGTCAATCAACAACCCCTGAAGTCATGCTTTCTGGGCTTTCCCCTGGTCATAGGGGTTGAGTATGGATTCCTGTCAAATGAGATGTCTACTGTGTATTCACCAGAAGACAGTTTGTGTTTTTCTCTGTCTAGCATTTGCCCATCAGAGGAGGTAGAGCTATATCAGGGAGTCGAGGGGAAGGAGAAATGCTCCCGGGCAGAAGCTGCTGCCATTCTCAGTGTACCCAAACTCCACTCACTTGAGCAGATTCTACTTTTCCAGAAATCCATTTATCTAGATTGTCATATTGTACCCCAGGTTACATGTCCATGCATTAAAGGGACCCCCAGCCTGGTTTTCAGAGCTGCGTGCCTCCTGTTGCTTTTCTACCACATCGCTGAGAGGCATCTTTGCTGTGTTCTATCTATCAAAAATGATTATAGGGCTGAAAGAGTTGATAGAGAAGGACAGATTAAGAAAACTAAATATTTGCAACTTGACTTAGAGACAGCCAGGGGCAAGATATTATAACTGTGTGCTGGACTGCCTTCAACAGAGGAGACAGTATTTTTGCTTTTCATAGTAACTCAATTTTGGGGAGCACCAAATTTAGAGAAAGTTCTCTAGAGGATGACATTCCTTATTCTAATTAGATCATCCTGTCAAGAGTCACAGTTGACTGCTCAGAGTAATGCAAACTTGAAAGCACAGTGGTATAAGCAAATGGAGCTTTGTTCCCTCTTCTATAACTGAAAATCACTGATGGGGTTGACAGATTTGAGGCAGGACACTGGGCCATCGGTCACTTAAATCCATTGCTCCCAGTACTGACATTTCTGCTCAAAGAGATTGGTTTTGGGAGAGGAGCTCCCTCTGCTCCCTTCACCATTGCTTAAAGGATCTCTCAAATGGGAAATGGAGAGCCTGTCCAGAGTACAGGCGGGGGGTGGGTGGGAGGAGGGAGATTTGGGACAATGGTGATGGGAATGTTGCACTGGTGATGGGTGGTGTTCTTTACATGACTGAAACCCAAACACAATTATGTATGTAATTAAGGTGTTAAAATAAAAAAAAATTTAAAAAAAGGATCTCTCAAATTACTCAGCTGTATGTTCATTGGATAGCTCTTGCTGTACATTTCTCTCATTGACCATCACATCTGAATAGGGCCTGGGAAATGGGGTATTGGAGTGTTGATCATACATTGAAATTAATCACATGGTTGACCTCAGTAATAACAGGGCCTTCTTAAGAAAGTATGAACCAGTGAGTTCTGATCAGCTCAGCATACAGGTCTTGTGACCCAGTGCTATTTTACTCCAATATAGTTAAGTTTTTATTTGTCAGATTCATTCTTGAAATCGCATTGATTTCTGTGTGAATTTTCATCTGTTACAAGTTTTCATCATGGCCCATGCTGGGTATGCTAAAGAAATCTGCATTTAGCGAAAATATTGAGAGTAATAGTAGCCACAACATTTACCCCAAGTTCCCTGTGTTGTGTTCTGTATGTAAGAATATCATCGTGGGCTGGAGCAATGGTGCAAGTGGTAGGGCATCTGCCTTGCATGTGCTAGCCTAAGATAGACCGCAGTTCAATCCCCCGGTGTCCCATATGGTCCCCCAAGCCAGGATCAATTTCTGAGTGCATAGCCAGGAGTAATCCCTGATCATCACTGGGTATGACCCCAAAACAAAAGAATATCATCTGATTGAGTTTTGAGTATATTCTAAGAGGGGAGGGACTGTAGCACAGGAAAAATGGATGGAATCTGACTCATTTTGGGTCATATTCAACTCTTATAGTTGAAGCTGAGCAGTGGACAGATGGTATTAATGATGTACAATTCTCTATACTGTTGTAATTATTGAAAATTTCCCAATAAGGATGTTGCAAATCACTTACTCCACCTCTTACATCACTGACTATAACATCAGGGATTTTGTTCTTGTTAAGAAAGCTCAGGGAAGGTAGTGAAGCAGTTGCCCATTGCACAGATTCAGGACTCAGACCTGGTGTGTCTAACATTGAAGGTTGTACTCTAACCTTTAGGCTGCACAGACAACTTGCTTTCCAGAAAAGTATCCCAAAACTTATTATAAAGGTGGATACCATGTCCCTTTCAAGGCCTCTGACAAATCCCCAAATAAGGTTTGTTTGCATCCTCAAGGTTCTTGTATTCCATCTCTATTGCTTTGACTTCCCCAGCTCAGTGGCTAGTTTATTCAAGTTACTTTTACTTCCAAAGGGTAATTCTCTATTGAAACCTCTAGGTAGCATAAGAGTTTTTCAATCATATGGAATTCATGATAGTTAATTCTTTGCACCCCAAGTGCCTGCAACCATACTCAACATCCCCAGTGCCTCTATGTCAACTCCAGTGTCCCTGTGCTCTTACATGAATAACTGCTACTTGAAACTTAAAGTTGACTTGTTCTCAGAAAAAAAAAAAGTAGTTGTGCTGTTCTTTAGAATGTGTTAAAAAGTATTACATGATTGCTTTTTTGTTTTTGGTGTTTTCATTTGTTTGGTTGATTTTGCGGCCACACCCAATAGTGTTCAGGAGCACAACTGGTAGAGCTCCACAGACCACGTGGTTTTCTAGGAATAAAACCATGTTAATTCCATGCAAGCCTATCATGTCATCATACCACCCAGTATACCTCCAGCCCTTGACTGTTTGGTCTTATAAACCTCAGCAGTTACAGAGCCCTCTAGTGCCTGTTCCATCATCTCTCAGCCTCCATTGTGCACATCCCCTATATGAAATTTCCTTGGGTTCTTTTCTCTGACTTCCTCAGCCATCTTGTGTCATCTCAGCCCCCTCTCACTGGAAGAAAGAGAGCTGTGAGGATTAGGTGGCTTGGGTTGCAGCTGCGCCTCCATGGAATACAGCAGTCAGTTAACTTTCTCAGGTTCCACTTCTTTTGTGAGTGCCACTGCCATAGGTATCTCAGGGTTCTTTCCAAATTCATTCTTTGCCACCTCAAGTAACTTGATTCACAAGCCCCCAGCCTACAGGTGGCACTGGGCTGGTTGTGAAATATTCTGGATTTTATTTTTCCATTGATATCAATATCCTGACATTGTTTTGTACTGATGTCTTTTTCCAGTATAAGTGAATGAATTTCTTTAAATCCTTCATTTATTATTGTTCTTATTGTTTGGAGGGAGGGTTACTACACAGTGTTCAGGGCTTACTCCTGGCTCTACACCTTGGTATCCTGGCTATACTTGGGGAACAATATGTGGTCCTGAGATTTTTTAATTTGGTCACCTACATGCAAGACACACCATGCACACACACATGTACCCACACATGCAGTTACTCACCACAGATACTTGAACATGTGAATAAATGAGTGAGAGAAGAGGGAAGCCTCTAAAGATTGCACTTACAGAAATCATCCTAAGAACCATTGTTGAATAGGTCAGGCTAATTCTGGTTTCTTTGGAAGTACCAGCCTCTTCCCAAGAATATTCTCATTCTTGAGTCATTTGAAGTTGTTACATAATCATGCCCCCTCCCACCAAAAAAATTAAACCAAGGAAAAGAGCATGTTGTTAGATAGTGATTCTGGCAGCCACTAGTCATAGTACTAGATGTGCCTCTAAAAAGTTTAGCTCCCCCCTCTCTTTTTCTAGTTCTTACTGACATATTTCTGATTTGTTTTTCAGGGCAGCCTTTGGCAAGGAGTCAGAAGTTCTCATTGGCAACCTGGGGGATAAATTAATCCCTCCACAGGACATCCTTCGTGATGTGAGTGACCTCAAAGCCTTGGCCAACATGCATGAAAGCCTGGAATGGCTAGCTGGTCGGATAAAGGCAGCATTCTCCAATCTTTCTTCATCTCAGAGTAAGGAGAAAAGAGGGAAGCCCTGGTGGGGAAGGGCAATTGAGGATTCAGACTATGTTCTTTATTCCCAGTGTGTGGATATGTTGATGTTCCCTGTGGAGACTTGGTGTTCCAAAGGATTAGAGTATTTACTGAGCATTGAACTGTTTCAGACTTGGGGATACTGTGAAGGAATTGAACTCCTCTGTGTGAGACATCAGAAGCCAGAAGTGGCCTGTATTAGAATCATGATACTGTATATGATTAAATCAAAAGGTCTCTTCTCAGGACATCTCAAGGACCAAAACTGTCTTAGCTCACAATAGAACCTACAACTTGTGTTTTAATCTTGACATATAAATGAATGAAAAATATTTTTCAAAAGGGACTGGAAGCCTCCTGGTTTCCATTGGCCCTTACAGATGCAGGGTTGATAGTTCAATTAATTAGTGATGCTTAGAAGGAATCCTCTTGTTTGCTGGACCATTGGTATCTATTAGTTACTAATACAGTATCTCATTTAGTATGGCATAAAATTACAAATCGCTTTTGTGCTCTTCTAGAAGGCCTCCAAAAGATATGCTACCATATAGCTTTTAGAGCAAGCCATGGAGCAGATCACTCATACTAGTCCTGTACCAACCATTTTCAAAATGAGCAGGATGCTCTCTGAGTTATGCTCTACTTTGTAATCACACAATGTAGCCATTGTGTTCCTGTCTCTGAGATACCCAGCACAGATGATGTCTGATTCATGTCTTTGGTCATCTCTGGCAAAGATTTTCTATCGCACCCATTAATTGTTTCATGTGCTCAGCTCCATATCATAGTACATACATTGTATGCTCATGATTCCCTTTAGGGTGATTATTTCACCCAGTAAGTGACTTACGTGACTGTCAGCATTTTGACACTCAGTTGCAAAACCCAAGTGAACTATAATCACAACTTATGTTGTCTTTACTCAAACACAGCATTAAGCTGTTCTGGTTTATTCTGCTAACTACATGCCAAATTCACCCATACTCATCTTGCAGTTTAATTCTCAGGAAAGCTGCCTGATGTTTATAATTGGGACAAAGCAGGGAATTCTCTGATAAATGGGTTACTTTTGATTGTCCCATGTCGAGGTGACTCTAGAAAGGGAAGTAAGATGGCCCATTAGAATTCTTTTGAGAAGTGAAAGAAATGATTACCTCCACAAAAGCATTTTCAAGTCTAAAGACTCCCCTGCATTAAGAAACCATCAGCTTTTCATCTAGTACTCATAAAAACTCAGTGGGATGGCAACAAATCAAGGAAAGAAAATAGTTTTTTCCTCATTCCTCAACCTGTTTTTAGTATGGTGAAGTGTTATGTTATCATGTAACTAACAAGCTGTGAATATGATGGAAGGGAAAACATTTGTAGGAAGTGATTTTCATAGTAGAATGTTCCTTTTACTATAATAGGCAGCTTCTCATCAACTGGGATAATCCATGTCACAGTGAAGAGAATTTTGTGGGGTTTTTTTTGTTTTGTTTTGTTTTTGTTTTTGTTTTTTGGGCCACACCCGGTGATGCTCAGGGGTTACTCCTGGCTATTCACTCAGAAGTCGCTCCTGGCAGGCCCCGGGGGTCCATATGGGGAACCGGGGGATCGAACCGTGGTCCATCCTAGGTTAGCGCAGGCAAGGCAGGCACCTTACCTCCAGCACCACCGCCCGGCCCCCGAGAATTTTGTGTTTTAAAGGCAATACATGGGATCTCTTTGGTAAATCTTAGTAGATTTCTGGTTTTTGGGTCACGCCTGGCAGCACTCAGGGGTTATTCCTGACTCTGCACTCAGAAGTTGATCTTAGCAGGCTCAGGGGATCATATGGGATGCCAGAATTCGAACTAGGGTTCATCCTATGTTGGCCTTGTGTAAGGCAAATGTCCTACCACTGTGCTATCACTTCAGCCCCATCTTTTTTTTTTTTTAATAATTTTTATTTTGACCAAAGTGAATTACATATCTTTCACAGTAATATTTTAAGTACATATTAATATTGAATCAGGGGAATTCCCAACACCAAAATTGTCCTCCCACCACCCCTAATTTTTGCATGTAAAGCAAGCTCTTGTTGACAATAATTATTTTAGTACATGTTAACTTAATATCAGGGGGATTCTCATCACCGAATTGTTCTCCCTATACCTCCGTTCCCATCCTACCTCCCATATCTTCCTCCCTCAACCCCAGGCCTGCAAGAGTACGTGGTCTCCTCTGTGCCTAACTTGCTATTTAGTGGTCTTACACCTGTTTGGTCTTAATAGCTCCCTTATTTCCTCCTGTAACTGGGAGTCAGGACTAGATAGATCAAGTTACATGATTTTGTTTGAAGAAGGGAAAAGTAATACACTGGGGTAAAAATCAAAGATGCCAAAAATGGGCAGGGCCCTTCTAGAGGCACTCATCCTTGGTTTGAGAGATGAAGGGGAAAACAGTGAATCACTCCAGTAGTCCAAAAAGAAGTGTCAAATAAAATAAAATATCCAGTGAGCACTCCAACAATAAAGGTAAGCACCACATAAAAGCCATGATCTTGAAATAAGAGCATGGCAGAGCACATAAAGAAAGAAGAGAAAGGAAGAATATATATATAAGTATATATATTATACATATATTATTAAATATTATATATATTATACACATATTATTATATATTATATATATATATAAATGGAGACAACAGCTTCAGTAACCACACCAAAACAAAGAAATTGACAAAAACTAGATAGATGAATAAAAAAAGGGAGAAAAATTATTTTGTGCTTTTTTTTTCCCTTCCTGCACAGGCACAGTAAATATTGGGGTCATTCAAGGAGGAATTCTCTTAACCTAAGAGATACAGGTTTTCTCCACCCTTAGAGTATATTGTCATGGGATTAACTATAGACTCCATACAGGTTCATTTATTCTCCCCTTGGTGCTTTCGTGCTGTTTGGAAGACTTTTGCTCCGTCCTGGGTGATAAACTCATACCTCTGTATCTTAAGATCTCGGTATCTACACAAGTCAGAGGGTGGAACTTATGATGAAGTCTTTCTTTGTGGTTCTAGAAGTTCTGCTCCCTCAGTGTCATTTTAATCCGTCTTCTGTGGTTGGTGGTTTTGGTCTTTGCATTGATCCCAGGATGTTTCCAGAAGACCCATTCCGTTGCAATTGTCTCAGACAGACCTTTGGAACTGGAGATCATGGTTGTTGTGAAGGCCATAGTTCAAATTCTAGACTACGACTTTTTTTATTGGTTACAGGATACATACAATCTGGTCATGGTTCTATCAGCCAGTCATCTGTAGATTGCAATCTTGGCTTTTGGACAGACCAAAGGATGAAAAGTCTTCTGATTTTGTCTTATCGTTAGCTGGTGGGGTAGGATAACCTGGTCTTAGGTCAAGTTGTTCCCATTTTCCTTGTTGTCAGGATATATATTAGAACTGACTCTTGATGGTGTCCCAGCAGTATTAAGGATGCCCCAGATGGGATTTTTTTCCTGTAACTGTTGTGAAGAACTGTGTCATTTCTGTCTGGAATCCAGGGTTCAAGGCTGGACAGGTGATGTCTAATCACCTCAGCCCCATCTTTTTTATTATTATTAATATCTTTATTTAAATATCTTGAATACAAATATGATTGTAGTTGAGTTTCAGTCATGTAAAGAACATCCCTCTTCACCAGTGTAACATTCCCATTACCAATGCCCCAAATCTCCCTCCTCTCCACCCAAACCCTGCCTGTACTCTAAGCAGGTTTTCTATTTCCCTCATTCATTCACTTTGTTATGATAGTTCTCAATGTAGTTATTTCTCTAACTGCACTCATCTCTCTGTGGTGAGCTTCATGTCATGAGCTGGACCTTCCAGCCCTCCTATCTTTTGTCTCTGAGAATTATTGCAAAAATGTAATTTTTTTCTTAAAACACATAGATGAGTGAGACTATTCTGTGTCTATCTCTCTCCCTCTGGCTTATTTCACTCAGCATAATAGAGTCCATGTAGATCCTGTTCCTGCTGCTGGAAAAGCTCTTGAGGTCAGGGTTTGTTTTAAAAGATCTTCATAATGGGAAGTCAGAATCTAGGTTTTTACATACTTTACCCCAACGATCACAATATCCATTTTGTAGGAAATGAACAATATGTAATACCTGCCATTTGTACCTACTCATTGTAAGCATCCTACATGAGACTTGGAGATTAGCCGGTTACTCTTAAGAAATTCTCAACAATCTATGATCCACTTAAAAATCGTTTGAGTGTTTTCCATTTGAACATTTAATAATTTTCTTCTGTATGTTATCCTTTTACTTTGGGAATAAAAATAGAATACTTAGAACTTTTGAGAGGCAACTCAAAATCTTATTTGGTTTACTTCACTTCCTGGGGGAAGGGGCCTCTTCTCTCTTAGATTCTGTGAAAAATCTCCAGGATTATCAATTCTAAACCTGACTTGATTATAGATTCTGTTCTTTAAACAACTCTACCATCTAGGAGATAATTGTTTTTTGAATCAAGTCATTTTGCTTCAGTCCAAGTTTACTCTTTCTCCTGCTCTATTCATAAATTAAATGTGGATTTGTTTTATTCAGAAATTTTTTAATGTGCCTAAAGAAAATTTCCATGATCCCTACCTCCCCATTTTTGGGTTTTCAGCAGGAAGGCCCTGTTTTTGTTAAGGACTATCTACATCTAGCAAAATTGGAAG
>PVKC010046867.1:0-11161 GCA_004027635.1 Crocidura indochinensis | reverse complement strand
CATTCCTCAGGGTAAATCAGGAGCATCAGTCCAGTCCAAATGCTTCCACCTCCTTATTAAGACTTTTTTTACTTAAACTTGTGAAGCCATTTTCCCTGTGTCTGTGACACGATGTCTGGCATAACCAACTGTAGAACTAAAGCCCTTTGAATGGGCTTGGATGGTGGTGGGTGGTGATGGAGGCCTTTCTCCTCCAGCCCTTCTCCATCCTCCATTCATGCAAATCCCCTTTCCCCCGAAGGCCAAACCTTTTTGTTACCTACTAAGGACCCTGCCCAGAAATGGACAGGTCTTTCTTGTAGGTAAGGACTGGGTGGGGTAACAACCAACCTGTTCTATTGCTTGTGTTTCAGACTGTATAGGCGAGTGAGTTCATATGATATTTGTTCTGTTTCACAGAGTTTAATTAGTTTTCTCAAAGCCGTTCTTGGCATGACTGATGGGATCCAATGACTTATGAACCTCATTTCTACTTCCACAGAAGAGTCCTTCTTGTCTGTAGCCAGTGCTTTAGTGAATGGGGCCCTGGGATCCGTGCTCTTCAGAGATATCAGGCTGTGTTGTTGCTGGGTCTGTGGGTCTGGGGTGGTTCCAGTTTGGCCTTTTGAGGAGATACCAGGCTGCTCTACTGTGACCCTGTTACCTCCCTTCCCTTCAGCACTCTCAGCTCCTTCCTCCACAGCTTCAGCTCTTGTCATGGATAATCCTTCTTCTTGAAGGGTCTAAAGCTTTATGGCAGTGTTGGTATTCACTGCTGACTCAGGGTATCAAACACGTTTTCATATACCTACCCCTGACCACAGGGGCTCATCTATGGAAAATGTCTTTTTGGGTCTATCTTCTTTGTTGGTTTATTTTTGAGTCACACCTGGTGATGCACAGGCACTGCTTGGGTGATCATTTGTGGTGCCAGGGATCAAACGTGGGTTGGCCATGTGCAAGGAAACACCCTCCTTGCTGTACTATGACCTATCTCTCTGCCCCAAAACTTTTTGCTTTTTATTTTTTTGCTTTTGGACCATATCTGGGAATGCTCAGGGCTTACTCCTGGCTTTGTTTGTTTGTTTGCTTTTTGGTCACACTCGGCAGCACTCAGGGGTTACTTCTGGCTCTATGCTCAGAAATCGCTCCTGGCAGGTTCTAGGGACCATATGGGATGCTGGAATTCGAACCAATGACCTTCTGCATGAAAGGCAAACACCTTACCTCCATGCTATCTCTACAGCCCCTTACTCCTGGCTTTGTATTAAGGAATTACGCCTAGTGGTCTTGGGATCTTGGGGGACCATATAGGGTACAGGGGATCAAACCTAAGCCTGCCACATACAAAGCAAACATAGTACTTGCTGTGCTATCATTCCAGCCCTGTGAAATTCTTTATTTTGATGGAATCCTAGTTACTTTTGCTTCTGATGTGAGATATAAACCATACTGCCAAAACCAGTGAAGATTTTTCTGTAGGTGTTTAGTGGTTAGTTTTTTTGGGGGGAAGGGGTGTCACACCCAGCAGCACTTGGGTTACTCCTGGCTCTACGCTCATAAATTGCTCCTGGCAGACTCGGGGTACCATATGGAATGCTGGGATTAGACCCACCATCCTTCTCCATGCAAGGCTAATGCCCTATCTCCATGCTATTTCTGGTCCCATAGTTTTGTTTTATATTTGAGTTTTGGGCTACGTCTGTCAGTGTTCAGGGGTTCTCCTGACTCTGAACTCAAGGATTACTCCTGGCATTGTTTGGGGGACTGTATGAGATGCTGGGGATTGAACCTGTGACGCTGTAAGCATGGGAAACTCCTGCCACCTCTGCTGTACCGTCTCTCCAACACCATGGCTAGTTTTCGAGCTCAAAGTTTGAGTCTGCTGTGTGGTATGGGATGGTGGTTTAGTGCCATTTGCTGCATGTGTCTTTTTCCAGTACCATTATTTGCAGGAACTGCCCTTTCTCCACTGCAAATTATCATTTTTTTTTTTTTTTTTTTGGTTTTTGAGTCCCACCCGGCAGCGCTCAGGGGTTAATCCTGGCTCCATGCTCAGAAATCAATTCCTGGCAGGCATGGGGGACCATATGGGATGCCGGGATTTGAATCAATGACCTTCCTCATGAAAGGCAAACGCCTTACCTCCATGCTATCTCTCCGGCCCCAAATTCTTGCTTCCTTTGTCAGTCATCAGCTGTGTGGATATTTGTACATCTCTCCTCTCTGCTCTTATCATGGGATACAGGAAGCCCATAGCAAGCGCTGGGTTGTGGGGCTGGTAGTGCTGTGACCCTGCAGAGAATGTGCATGTGTGGCGCTGACACCTTTCTTCTTTCTCTGCCAGGATGTCCCAGAAGAGCTTCCGCTGTCCTGTCACAACCTCATGGCTATTCTCCCTCTTCCTTTCCCCTCTTAGGTCTTATATCCTGATGGCCAGGCTCAGGTGATCCACCCCAAGCCTGCGGACTTCCGCAACCCCGGGCCCGGGCGACATCGGCTCATCACTCAGGTCTACCTCTCCCACACTGCCTGGACAGGTAGGAGTGTCCCTGGACATCCTGTGGGCCCTTGGGTTTCTGTGTCCTTTGCAATTTGAAAAATAGACAGGGTTGAACCAGACCTGGTGGGGCCGGGCAGTGGCGCTGAAGGTAAGGTGCCTGCCTTACCGCGCTAGTCTTGGACGACAGCGGTTCGATCCCCCGTGCCCCATATGGTCCCCCAGGCCAGGCCAGAGGAGACTTCTGAGCGCATAGCTAGGAGTAACCCCTGAGCGTCACCGGGTGTGGCCCAAAAACCAAAAAAAAAAAAAAAAAAAAAAATAGATTGAGGGGGCAGTGGCACCAGCGATAAGGTGTCTGCCTTGAGTGCGCTAGCCTAGGATGAACCACGGTTCGATCCCCTGGTGTCCCATATGGTCCCCACAAGCCAGGGGCGATTTCTGAGCACATAGTCAGGAATAACCCCTGAGCATCAAATGGGTATGGCCCCCCAAACAAAACAAAACAAATAATAGATTGAGAACCCAGAACTTGACAAACTTATTTGGACTCTGCCCCCATTTTTTTTTGTTTTTTGTTTTTTTTTTCTGCTCCCATTTTTGAAAAAATATCACGCAGTACTCCCTAGTTTCCATGTTCACAGTCTCCCTGGGATGGAGATAGGTTATACCATCTCCCACATTGAGAAACAGCTTTGCTACCTCGTTTGGATTTGTCAGAAAATGTGTCAGGAGGTCCAGTGTTGAGAGAATTCAAACACATGGGAAGAGTAGCAGGCACTATCCTTGTTCTGATTCTACCTCTGCTTTGCTGTGTTATCTTGCTTCTGAATCTATTACCTGATCTTCAAAATGAGGAGCTGGGAGCTGCCCATGTGTTTCCCGACCCTCATCAGGAGCGATCCCTGAGCACAGAGCTAGGAGTAAGTTCTGAGTCAGGTGTGGCCTAAAACCAAAACCAGGCCAAAGGAGGACAATAATCTCAGTCTCCTTGTTAGTTCTGGGTTTATTCTGGACATTAGGTACTGACATATTTCTTACCATTAATTATATCTGTGAACATGCATTTAATTGCCCCCAAACAAGTGAAATGACTACTGACATACATACCCACACCCTTCCTATCTAGGCTAGTTCATGGAGTGATGCATAGTATAAGAAAGAGGACCTGCTCTATGCACCGTCTGAAGGGGGGCCTCAGAGTAGGTGAAAAGACCAGAGTTCCAAGGGGTCCAGGGACATCAAGCAGGCCTCAAGCGCTGGTCATGTGCCAAGTCTTCGGCTTTCTCTAGTGCCAAGCCTGGCCCTGAACATTTGGCTGTGGCCAAAGATGTTCATTGTTACTCATATCTGATTATTGACCATAGAAATTGGTGAACGCTTTCTGGAGTCTTCTCTCCTTGTGTTTAGAAATACACGAATAGTCATTCCATGCCATCATTCCTGGTTCCTCCATCAGCATTAGCTGAGGGCAGATTTATGATGAGATTCCTGCAGGACAATGTAGAGCTGCTGTGAGGGGACACAGCCCTGGTAGGTCAGGGGCGGTGGTTCTGGAGGCTGCTGTCACACCCACATGGTCTCCTCCATCCTGTTGCACTGTTACTGAGTCTCCCCACCTTACCCCTGCAGTGTCTGCACCTTCTGGACCTCTCAGCCCGCCCAGGCCAGACTTCCTTGCTATAGTCACATTGCTGGTCACCTCTACAGCTGTGCTCAGGGGACTGGCAACATGCAGCCACCTGCACTGGCACTTCAGTGCCGTTCATCCTCGGACTCAGTGTCCCGAACATCTAGGCCGCTCAGTGGTGCTCCTGTGCCTAGCTGCAAAGAAGCAGAAGAGTAGCACAGACTCCAGAGCCACAGCCATAGGTTCCTGGGTGCCACTGCTGCTGATATACTAGCAGGAGGGGAAAAGATCCTGGGATGGAAAGAAATGGAAGGCTTGGAAGGACACTGTGGCTTGCTCGTATCTATAGTGGTTGGGGTGGAAAACCTGCATCTGCAGACTCAGGATCAGGCTCAAACTGGGAAGGAATTTTGTCTGGTGAGTGGAAGGAAAGAGATAAAATTGGGCATGTTATTTATTTGGGGGAGGGGACATGTGTTTTAGAAATCTTGACTGTTACACATGGACATTCTATCCTCGCACCAGATGCTCACTTGTGGTGCCTTTGCCTTTTTTCTCTTTTCCAGAGCCATGCCAGGTGGAGGTGAGACTGCTGCTGGCCTATAGCTCCGATCCGCGCATCCCCAAAACCCCATGGACAGATGGAGTTGATATGCCCCCACAGGTGGAAGCCAGCACTGAGGGCACCATTCCTTTCAGCAAGCCAGTGAAGGTTTATATCATGCCCAAACCTGCCCGGCGCTGAGCCCTGTCACAGTGTATGGGTATCTGGTATCAATTCCCAGATGTGTTATTTTGCGTTTAAAATGCAGATCCCAAGGTCAACTGCTGCATCGACCCCTCCCTTCCTCAATAAAGTGGAGAGCACACCAGCTGTTGAGTCCCGGAGTTTAAAGAAATCTGTGAATGGCAATCATCCCTCTTTCCATTCCAGGATTTCTGGGTCAGAATCTTGTCATGCTCTCTTCTTCACTAGGGCTGGGCCCAGACGAGCTGGGACAAAAAATTCTCTGGGACAGCTTCCAAAAGACCTGCGATGTCCTTCATAAGCCAAGGGATAGCCAAGTGAGAGAATAATCCTTGCTTATTAAGATCCTGAGACCCCCAAATAGTAGAAAAGCTGTATTTTAGAAAAGAAACAGGGATTGAGGGAGAGGGAGCCAGTCAAAGGCAGGAAGGTGCCATTTTTTCAGTGAAGAGCGTGGTTATGAGGCACAATTGTGGGACCAGGGAGAGATACTCAGGCTGAGCACAGGTGTGGCAGACTGGATGCCCAGATTCCTTCCTGGCACTGCATGGTGTCCTCAGCCTTGCTGGCTGCTGTCTAAAACCCATCTCAGGGTCAGGGAGTTTGGGTTTAGGATACAGGCTATGCAGGCAGCGGCCTCCATTTCAGGGGGCACTGCTGCCTCTTTGAGGCAGCATCACAGAGGTTTCTGGGGCCCTGAGTACTGCTTGGGAGACCCCTAACACACAAAACCCAGCCCTAGGGCTGGAGAGGTAGCATGGAGGTAGGTCATTTGCCTTGCATGCAGAAGGATGGTGATTCAAATCCTGGCATCCCATATGGTCTTCTGAGCCTGCCAGGAGCGATTTCTGAGCATAGAACCAGGAGTAACCCCTGAATGCTGCTGGGTGTGACCCAAAAACAAAACAAAAAACCCCAGCTCTGCCCTTCCCCAATGAAAGAGATGCAGCGTGGTGTGAGGCATGTAAGTGCATCAAAGCCTTTAAGTGCTGACACCATTGCGAATAGTAGCTCAGGTGGTTCTCGAAGCCTTATCAGGAGTGACTGATCCCTGCACAAAGAACCAGGAGGAACCCTGAGCACTGCCAGGGTGTGTTCCCCATGCTGTCCCGATGAGAGTTTGAAATGTGTGGTAAGAGATGCCCACTTGAGGCTGGGGAATCAGGTTGGCAGACGGATTAAAGTGTTCAAAACTTGAAGAAGAAAAAAAAAAAAGAGAGAGAGATGCCCACTTGCCTTGCTGGCTGTTCCAAGCAGAGGCCCTAAAAGTTTGCCGAGAAGTTCAGATACCACGCTGGGTTAAGCCCAGGCCTGTTTTTCTTATCCTCAGTGCACACGTTCAGAGAAACAGCTCTTGATTTCTCTGTGTCTGGTGGCACTTGCACCACTGTGGCCCAGTGACCTTGTGTCATATAGACCTGTTTCTACTGCAATATTGCATGCTCGGGGGCCTGTGTGAGGCCCGGGCTGGAACCTGCCTTCTCGCTTGACTTAGCCGTAAATCTCCCTCGCCTCCACAGCTGCCAGTGCTTCCCAGTTTCCTTCTTTCTTAAAAGTGTTTTAGAAAAACACCCCCTTTCCCTTCTCTTGGTTGTTGCAAAGTCAAAGGATCCCACATGCTTAGTCATAGGGTAATCATGCCTGCACCTGGGTGGTGGGGCTTACACACATGTGCTTGTTCTTCCACACGTGGTTGCACCGCACACTATGAGTGGTGCCATCACCCACATGGTTGTACTCACTGTGACACATCTGCACTTTGGAATATTCCCACACATGTAAGGTTTTCTGCTCTGGAGCTCATCCACTGATGGCAGCAGGGATTTGCAGGATGTGGAAAGTGCCCGGTCTGAGTCCCCTTCCAGGTTCCCAGCCTCTGTCATTCTCAGCATACTTCCTGATGCTGCCCTGGCAGGCACAGCACAGCCCTAGGGTCTGGCATCAGCTTGGGAGCTCTCGCCTTGATCCTGCCTTTCTTAGTTCTCTTTCTAAGCATAGTCTGTTAAAGCCCAGTCTGGTTGCCTCTGCCCCTGTAGAGAATCCCTTCTGACCCTGAAGGGTGAAGCCTGTGCGTTCCCGAACCTCCTCCTACTCCGTGCCACTGTGCAGTCTACTGGACTTGATCGCTTTCCCTCCTCTCTTCCTGCCAAACCCTGAGATCATCTCGTTCAGCTTCAGGACCCAGCTTTGTGGGCTCAGTGCCTCACTTGCTGCTTTGGGACTTACACTTCTTAAATGCAGGATTGTTACCGAGGAAATGCAGGCCTTACAGAGCACAGCAGTAAAAAGCAATGGACCACACCAGTATCACCTGGTAGGTTCGTGCCTATTGGCAGCTCCATACTAGGATTTGCAACAAGTAGGATTTGGCACAGATGGACTCTGTGGTCCTGAAATGGCTCTGATTGGTCATGTCACATGTCAATTAAAGGGGAGAATGAATGAGCATTTGACTCCAGGGCATTCGGAGTCTTGAGATTACAGGATCTGAAGGATCTTTCCACATGTGTGACATGACTGATTTCAGTAGACAGAATTATTGGGAAGACAATGCCCCTGCACCCTGCACCTTCTGCATGCAAGGCAAACGCCTTACCTCCATGCTATCTCTCCGGCCCCACAGTGAAACTCTTGAGGAAGAGCCAGAATTTCTAATCACAGCCTCAGGAAGTGACAGAAGCCAGGTGAGGGGTGCACTTGGCTGCAGAGCCAAGGCATGGCATGTGAAGTCCATTGCTGTCCTCTTGAACCAAACGAGTCACAACTCAAAGCCAAGGAATAGTGTGTAAAGCGCAAGAAGTGCTAAGTTTGGATGCTATTTCCATTAGTCTAAGGCTCCACAGAGGCTGCCTGTGGAAGCCTCTAGAACAAGTCACTAACTTGGGCCTGGAGCAATAGCACAGCAGGAAGGGTATGACCAACCCAAGTTTGATCCCGTCCATACCATAGGGTCCTCCTCCCCCCCCCCCCCCCCCCCCCCCCCGGCTGTCAGGAAAGATTCCTGAGTGCAAAACCAGGAGTAAACCCTGACCACCACCAGATATTGCTCAAAAACAGAACAAAAAAGAAGTTTCTACCTTGTAGGTTTGTGTTCCAAACACAGAATTCCCACCATTCCATGAAGAAGTTATTGTCACTTTGCATGGACCATGTGGACCAGTACCACTAGTCCATACATACATATTGATGTTTTGTTTGTTTGTTTGTATTTGAGCCACGCCTAGCAGCACTCAGTGGTTACTCCTGGTTCTGTGCTCAGAAATCATTCCTGGAGGCTCGGGAGACCATGTGGAATGCCGGGAGTTGAACCCGGATTTGATCCCAGGCGGTCTCATGCAAGGCAAATAAATGCCTTACAGCTGTGCTATCCCTCTGGTGCCACATATTGATTTAAAATGATTTTTCCAGAGTGTTGCTTATTTCTGCCTGAGTACTGTGTGAAATGTTCCAAGGTTCGACAGTCTGCAGGTGGATAATGGCTGAAACTGCTCTTTCAGAATGAAGGCTAAGCCAGGTTGTGACCTTTAGAGGGGTTAGAGGAATTGAGTTCAGCCCTTTGCTTCCCAGTGCAGGAATATGAGACGCAAAGAGAATTCTGGATAAGGTGAGATTTGAGGGGCCTATGGGGGTTCTGTTTCTCATTCTCAGCTCCTCTAAAATAATCCGTGGTCTCTGCCATCTTTTGGGGCTTAATTTTCCCTGATAGCAGAGCCTGGTCACATCATGTATTTGTTCACTTATGTCTCCCAATAGAAAATGGACATCACCTTTCATGAATTCACTTTTTTACTGCTTGGTCTTGGGGAGGTAACATAGGCATCTGGTCACAGATGAGCAGCTATACGAAGGATCACCTGACCATCATCAGGAATGCTCCAGTGACCCCCTGTCTTGCAGTATCCAAACCCTGAAATCCCAGCGGCTGAGTGTCCCCTGGAAGTGGCCCTACGCTCTCTGCATGGTACTTAGGTGAACTTCTTCCTCAAAGCTTCTATTACTATTTCTCCCTAGATCACTTAGCGGTGCCTGGACCAAGGAGTGTAGTTGAACTGAAGGATGAACCTTCCAGAGTCCCTGTGTGTCTCTTCACACAATGAAAGCAAAAGGCTTCCCTTTATCTCACATCTATTCCATTTGAGGCCTAGAGGACCACATACCATATTCAGGGCTTACTTCTTGTTCTGTGCTTAGGAATCTTTCTGGTGGGTGGGTGGGGGCTCCAGGGATCTTATGATATACAAGGGAGTGAATTCAGGTTGGCATGGGCCTACTCACTGTATAATCTGGTCCCAGAAAGTAGTTGTTTTGTTCAGTTTGGGGGGTGGCCCACACAAGTGTTCGGGGTCTCTTCCTGGCTCTGTTCTCATGGATCACTCCTGAAGATGCTAGGGGGACATATGGGGTGCCTTGAGGAACTTAGGATGGCTGCATGTAAGGTAAGTACATGGCCCACTGTACTATTTCTCTGGCTCAATTTTTCCCTTTTACTTTTATACATTCACCTCAGTGTTTTTTACAGGAGTTGATACTATCTAGTTCTGGTACAGGGACTCTGGAATGTCTCGGGGAAGAGGTAGTTTCAGGTGCATGGTTTTGGGGGCACATTCTATTCATTTGCTTAAAGGGAGATTTCCAGTGCTGTTTAGTAGGATGAGCACATGCCAAGAGCAACTCCATCTGGGTATGACCCAAATACCAAAAATGACTTCTAGAGAGGTGGTAAGAAGGGGACAGTAGGGCAAATAAGTTGGGGGATCCCTGCCCTAGCCCACACCTCACATCATTAGCCTTTGGTAATGGTTGCCTCCTCTTATGGTCATTCCATAGCCCTTGAGGATGGGGATTTGTCAGTCACTGCATCCCCAGGCCTCACACAGGACCTGGTGAGCAGCTGCTCAGAAATGCTTGGAGAATGCAAAGCCACAGCATAGTGGGGGAGTGTGTTTGCTTTGCACATGGCTGACCCAGGCAGGTTTGATCTCCGGCATTCCATATGGTCTCGTGAACCTCACCAGGAATAAGTCTTGAGCACTAATGTACGTGAATGACGTCCCACCTTTCCCAAATGTCTCAGCAGAACCAGCAGAACACAGAATGGCAGCTTCCATGGTTGTTCCCCTTGGCTGACAGAATAAATATGAAGCCGGATTCTTGGAAGCATTTGGGGCACCAGTAGGATGGCGAGAAGTGAGGGCAGGAAGGAAAGAGAGCCAAGAGTTGGGCAGAGGGTTAAAGCACTTGACTTCATGACGATGGCCCCAGTTCTATCCCCAGTACCTCAGGATTTCCCTGGAGGCCACTGAACTCTACTATGTGACTCAAGTAGACCTGTATCTCGTGGACCGAGCAGTTCAGGAGCCTGAAGCCTTCATATTATCTGAGATCACTTACAGGACCCCTCTGAATATCCCAGATCTCTGCTGGGGGCTAGTATAGAGGGTAGAAGTGAGAGCTACAGGAATGACTAGTCATTCAGGGCTTTATTCCCCTCTTCAGTGCCATCAGCAGGTGGAATGGAAGATACCTCCCACACGCATGCCCTGGGCTGCCAGAGCATTGTAGGCCCTGACTGCCTGCTCCGTCTGCAGCATCTGAACTTCAATTCCATGTTGCTCGAGGTACTGCACTGTGGACGGGAGAACCTGGAGAGAGAAGGTTGAGTGACTCCAGGCAAAGGCATCAGTCTCCTCTTCTGCCACCAGGAAAATGCATGACACAGAGAGACAACTCTTCATCTCCCCCATTTCTCTATCCCGAACTTGCCAGTGAGCCCCACAGACTCCTAGGAAGCCCCTTGCATTACGATGTCAGCCTGAAGTTCAACAGAGCATGCAAAGAGCATGAAGCATGGAGCCATAGTCTTGGCCTTAGATGCTCATTAGTGATGTAAGGGATTAAGCCTTTGTCTCTATGTCTGGACTTGGCACACAGGGTTGGTATGGCGGCAACTTTAGCTAAGAATCTAAGTGGTTTTGTTATTTGTTTGAGCCAAACTCAGCTATGTTCAGGGGGTTACTACTGGTTCTGCACTTAGGAATCACTCCTAAAGGTGCTCTGGGGACCATATGAGATGTCAGAGCTCATACCTGGGCCAGCCACATGCAAGGCAGGTGCTCTACCTGCTGTACTGCCCGCTCTACCCACTCTACCTGCTCCAATCCCAAGAATCTAAGTGGGGACCAGAGAAATGGGACAGTAGGAAATGTGTTTGCTTTGCAGGGTTCCAGCTCCAGTTCAGTCCCCAGTACCACATAGGCTTCCATGAGCCCTGCTAGTACTGACCCTGAGCACAGTTGAGATCTGA